>JAQISU010000069.1:4350000-4370000 GCA_029339505.1 Unio delphinus
GAATTTCAGGTGAACTAAGGTGAAACTAGCAAAATGTTACACATGATGAATTACAATGCTTTGAAGAGCAAACTATGTTAAAATTAATCGTAAAGAGCAATTTGTTGATTCGTACCTTGAAACGTGTGTAATAGGAACTGTAAATCATTATCCATCTATATGTATACAAACATATATTGCAGAATGTGCACAACTAATGACAGTGTTTCCTGATGCACTTGATTGTGGAAAAAAATATTATTTAGTGCAGATAAATATATCAAACATTGTTTGTTTCAACTGGTCTTTATGGAAGTGGGCAATACATGCTGCTGTACTTTGAAACATATAAATCTGCCGAATTCGAAAGTATTGTTTATATATATATATATCTCTATATATATATATATATATATATATATATATATATATATATATATATATATATATCCGCTTATTCACTTATTTGATTTTTTCGGTTATATTTCAAGTGTGCTTAGGAAACAAGCATGTATACATAGAAGCACGTATGTATACAGAGAAACTACATATATCATAAATTACCCGTTCTAATGGACGTTTCATTCAGTTCATTCACGTGTGATTGGTATAGAATTAAATTATTTTTTTAGTTGACAAAGGCAATAGCAACTTATATGTGAGTTAAATAAAATAGCAAAAACAAAGTTCCAATCCGTTACATATCGCAGAGCAAAGACTACTATTACAGAAGGGTATTATAAATATCAAATGATAAAACACGACTCCAAATATATGTTTCTCTTTAATTAGCCAAATTATTATTTAGCGAATTTTTACCATTGGTCACGTCCTAAACTTTGGGCATAAGAATAACTTCCCAGTTCACATTCATAGCATTTCATATAACTCTGATAATTATACATCTCTCACATTGATATGTTGATTACATTTTTACCAGTAATTTTAACCTGCACAACTGAATAAACTCCATCGTGATTCCCTAAAGGCTACTTAACAATACATCATATTTTCTGGCTTTGAGCTTTGGTTCAGAAATACTTCAGTATATAAATGGTGTTTAAATTATTATTTTCAAGACTTAACGTTATTAATCATAAACAATTACAAACCTGCTGAGAAAATGAAGATATCAGTGAAAAATTGATAAACGTTTTGAGCTCGATGTAATAATTATATGTACATGTATGCATTTGAAATGAAAATATACAGAATTATTTAGCTGTAATATTGGCACCATACATGAATCATTATTAATCTATCTTTCGTTCAATCCGAAAAATGTGGATACATGTTGTAAAAACATTGTTGTTTATGTAAGTAAGAGTTAACTAAAATTATTGTATTCAGAAAGTGTGTATTTTAGGAGCATTGAAAACTGGTAACATAAGTGTAAATCCGTTTAAATTTTATCGTGATGAAAATACATCGGATTACATTTCATTCTTAAACTGATATGGTCGAAGCCAAAGTTAAAACTCGAAAAGCTTGCAAGCATTGGGTATTATTAAAAATACGTCAGTCACACATTCCGTGATATAAGCTTTCAAATGATCTGATGCTGTGACTGCTCGTGTATTACATTTTGACACTAAAATGTGATGGTATGAACATTCACATAGACTTTACAACGTACTGGATAGTCTCAATACAAGCCTTTAAAATCTTACAAGACACACATATTCCCTTCTGAAAGAACAAGTATGTGGTATAAAAGTTCGATGTTGTATATATAATTGTAACTATATTACGAATCGGAATAGTTTGATTAGAATGTGTGATAACCCATATTATAGAGGATGGTATGTTATACTAAGGAAATGGACAAGCCGGGCAAACTTACATGGGATTGAAATGTTAAAGACATAATATTGAGTTCGGTTGCACTGAATTTTGGAGATGAAAAAGTTCTTTTGTTGAATATCAGACAACGTATTAAAGACAATTTAAATTAAGATTGGAACTCAGACATGCAATGCATCAAACAAGGCAATTAACTAGAGGCAAAATTATGGTAATTTGTCCATTCAGTATTAAACATTAACCTACCTAACCATCTACAACATGCATTAAACACACTATGTTATTTCGCTCATGATTTAGTTAATGATATGGGATGGATAACACGAAGTATATCGTATTTGATGCAAGTAAACAGGAAGATGAATATCACTTTGTTTTCAAATGGTTTTTTATGTTGAACTGAAAAAAAGATTCATACATATTTAGCAAGCGACGCCAATTTGAAGAAACCTTCATTTTGTTAATGAAATCAAGAAACCATGACATATCTAAACTTGCACTATACATTTTTCAGCATTTGTTATTTTATCTACAAACATGGACAATAATAGCTATGCAGATATATACCGATAGTTATGTTTCATATCCTACCTATTTGTCAAAATATTGGTAGTCAAGTTTGATCTTACTACTTTAAATATAATTGTACATATGGCCTACCTAACCAACAATTACTGTCATGCCTACATACTTAAATACCTACCTACCTATCTACCTACCTACTCACTTACCTACCCACCTACGTAAATACCTACGTACCTAGGTACATGCATATACATACATACATACATCCATCCATCCATCCATCCATCCATCCATCCATCCATCCATCCATCCATACATACATACATACATACATACATACATACATACATACATACATACATACATACATACATACATTTTCAGTTGTACAGGACAAGTTACTTTTGACATGGACAAGCCAATCGTTAGGACAAAAATCTCCATTTAACCTGGGACGAAATATTATAATACCCATTATACGTGTGGACATTTTAGTTGAACTTTTAAAATGACAATTTTAAATAATCGCGTCAATGACGAGCACATCATTCAAATTACTCTAACACAATTATTTTGAAATTGTTAATAACTGTTGTTTTTAAATTATAGTGTAGGTCATTGTAGCATCATGAAGCACATCTTACATCTACTCAGTATGGTGATTCTTGTACACGGCAACTGCCATGAAACATCAAAAGCGTTTCACGACTTGTACACCGCAGGAAACACCAAATGTAGGACTGGCCATGAGTGCGATTATCACGGGTATGGTTACCGCTGGTGTTATGTAGACAAAAATGATAATTGGAATTATTGCTGCACTGAGCCGTGCGACACAACCGGAGAAGGACATCCGTCTTGCTGGAATGGAAAAACGACCGTTGAGTGTACTCAACCTAGTTACACTGCTGTACATGGACAAACGTGTGAACCGGACTTTCCGTGTGGATTGCATACATATGTTTCTCATGACCTCAAGTATTGGTGTTATGTAGATCGGAGATTAAATCGATGGGCAGAATGTTGTCCACCTCATATTCCGTCTCCTGAGGGCTGCAAACCGCAGGCAGGTTAGACTCTGCTAGCATTCGGTAGCATAAAGCGATTTGATTCATATGGTATCTGTCAAGTACAATTTTACTTACCTCACTACAGTTGATTTAGCTTTAAACACTGTAATAGTTATGCATTATGTGAAACGTATACCAATATTCAGGCATTACAGTTATAAAGATTTTAATGATAACGATTCAAATTCGATCTCTAAAAAAAGCAAAGCAAATTTGACAAGAAAATTCAATCATAATATTGTTGTTGTCTAAACATGTTTCGATTTTCGCATGTGAATAATAATACTTATTTGTCGTGTTTCTTTATTAAATCGCAATACCAACAAGGACTGAGCGCTTATTATTCAATAACTACATATATATGAGGTTGATCTTTTTTATATTTATTTTTGGCAGGTGATGATGTTAATGTGACAATTGACAAGAGAAATACACATTTATATGGATGTCAAAATTGATAATGATTGATAATGATAATAATGTTCCACTTAGTTCTGTTAGAGACATAAATCAAATAGTATGACGAGGAACTACAGTGATAGCAATGGCTACTTCATCAAGTTTTTACCTTATCAGAGATTTAATGACATGGTTAAAAGAGTATTACCTATGTCATACCTTGGGCATAAAAGATAATAAATATGTCACTGGGCCACTTAAATACATATACAGAAAACGAGACACTTCGCGTTTGAGTCAACGTATGTATCAGAAAACTACAAAAGTGAAGCACATATTCAACATCTGAAGTGAAGATCCTTTGAAGAGTATATGCAACTATTGACAGACATGAAAATCATATTCTCCCCATACACATTACGTTGGGAATAGTATATGACCTCGGGAATCCTACCCTACTGTAAGAATAAAATCTTTCCTGAGCGAGATATTAATGACAATGCTATCATGGCTTGTTGGTTCGTTGGATTTCTAAGTAAAGTGACTAAGTACGTATTATCGGTAAACCACAATTTACTTACCATATTGCTTTCTTAAAATATTGGCAACAACCCGACACAACTCAAGAGATAATGCAAATATTTGTTTCATGCTTTCTAATTTATAGTTTGATTCAGACTGCTATTAAGCATTAATTTCTAAAATTGTTGAGACCAATATCTTCAGAATTATTCTTTTTAATCCATCTTCATGTAGTACAGGGAGATGGATATCAACAACGCATTTACATGAACGTTTGTTTAGCGTGGAAATGTATTTCAATTTTATAATAAGGTGCAACACAACGTCTGTTTATGAATATTTACAAGTTCCTTGTATACGCTTAGTGAAAACGCGGTGGTCTTTCAAGGGTTAAAAAAAAAATCGCAGGCATACAAATTATGGGTATTGCTATATTTTCATACCCAATAGTAGCTGTGAGATTTCTCAATCAATTCTAAATTCACTCCGAGATCAATAAATCTTGATCACATACATCCAAGTTAACATTTAGCCTGAATGAGCTTAGTACTTGTTATGTAATATTTAATAATATTAACACCCAATTGTCAACATGACCCATTTTACTTAAAATCTCAAATTCATTAATCGCTGCTTCTCGTTTATTTTGTCCTAATATTAGCTTGAGATAAATCGAATAATGTCAGTTTTATGTGACTGATAACAAAATACCCCCTCCCCTATTGATTAGTTGTAGCGCTGAATCAGTAATTAATTCACGTCTGACTTTGAATAATGTAAAAGAAGAATATCATCTGCATGGTCAAACAATTATAATGTTTCTCCTAAATGTAGAAGCAATTAATTCATGTATCATAACTATTCACGCTAAACCTAACACTTCCCTAATTCAAAAGAAGTATTAATTGCCAAACACTTAGGGAATAAATGAAGTATACAGGGGTTTTATTATGTCTTTCTGTGCTACCTAAACATATAGAAAACGTTAATACGAATATAAATCGTTTTGAGTGATTGTGTCGTCAACTGAGATTGTTGTCTCTAATTCTGAAAATCACATGCTTACAAGAATCTACAGCTTGCGCCCACAGGGAGATTAGTAGATATATGCTACTCTACTTTGTCGGGTGCCGGAGGAGGAAACATAAAGTCGTCATATATATATATATATATATATATATATATATGCTCATTATTGCGAAAACCAGTGTTTAATCTATATAAAACTGTTTAACCAGCCGAAAAGGAAGCACTCACCACTAGTACCGTGCCGAAATATCAGCTTGTTTTGAGTTTCAGCTGCAAACATATCCTCGAAAATTAAAAAATTTCTTGAGCCTCTGACTGATTGTTATACGGGCTCCACTACCCAAGGTCTACCTAGCTAACACACAACCTTTTGTCAACGCTGAAAAAAGCTTTATACCTGAAAATGAAATAGGATAGTCCCCTAATCTAAAAGATATAGTAAATTATAAATGGAATGTGTATGCATTTATCCTAATAATATGGACATGAATTAATATAACTATACCAAATAAATTATATTACGTTTTCACAACGTTGTACCAATGTTGTGGCTAGCTTTACATTATTAAGGAGAACATTCATATTTTAGTAGTTCATCCATATTTTTTTTCAAAACCAACAACTAAAAGGATGTAACAATTGCTTTTTAGGTAAACATTTTACTCGTTTGCTTTTGTATTACAAACATGAGATACTGTCGTAGTCTTAACAATATTATACGTATCTACAAACCAACGGCTAGCTCATCTTGTATCGACCGAATCGAAATTGAGGTAGAGACGTGTATCTTATTTCCCACTATACTGAACCACCAAGGTAAGAACAATAAATAGTTAAATAGTTAACGTATATTCGCATATTTAGTTGTAGAAAATATAGCTGTTTTATTGATCGATATATGTTGATCCAATTAAGCACTTGTAAACTGCTACGAGCTAATCTCGTGGCAATGCAATGGCCACAAACTCATTTTCAAACGAAGAAAATGGGATATCAAGTATGCACTAGCGTTTTCCCACAGTGAGACATATGTGGAGGCGTACTCTCTG
The DNA here is from genome assembly GCA_029339505.1 of Unio delphinus. Classification (NCBI taxonomy): domain Eukaryota; kingdom Metazoa; phylum Mollusca; class Bivalvia; order Unionida; family Unionidae; genus Unio; species Unio delphinus. Next base: position 4,356,377 of record JAQISU010000069.1, read on the forward strand.
CTGTTTTCAATTAAATCATTAAATCGTTATACTAAAATAATGGCACCAGTTATGGAGCCTCCTTCAGCTGTATCAGATCGAGAGATTAAAAGCAATATAACTTAATTTAATTATGTTCTTGATTTGTTAAACGCAAAGGACAAGAATGAAAATACAGAACAATTATTTAGACCAATCAAAAACAATCCAGGAAGAGTTTTAACCGCTACTGAAGGTAATTTTGCATCAATAAGACAACCAGCTGATGACACTGAAAACATTAGAACGAGAACCAAACAAACACGGAGGATTTTAAGAGATCTTCCAACTCAAAAAACTGCTGCCAAACCCCCATCCACCGACCTGTTGAAGAAGTAGATGAAACACATTTTAAAAAAATCCAATATATTAAGGGAATAAGTCGTGAAAAGTGGCATGATCAGGTGTTTTGAGAACGTCAAGGAGATAATCGTAAAATCAAGAATGATCCAATATATCAAAATTATCTTATTGCAGTAGTTCAATATCACTAAATCCAGTGCAACCGGTAAATGCGGTCAGAGTGAAACTGGCCAGCAGTGACGTTATGCCTGCAAATATCAGTAAAATAATAATTCATGCCTTGAATCAAAAACTGGCAGAGCTGAGTGGTGTGCCACTTTCAGAAAAAGAAAATGGACAATTATATAACTGCAAGCCTGATATATAGGAAATTGACTTTCCCGGATTGGTCTTCGTGTTAAAAGATACAAATTATAATAAAATGTTTAAACGTGCATCCAACCAGCAATTGACTCAGACGCGATATATATCAAAGATCAGTCCGTGCGAGATTATCAGTATTATTCATACGATACACGTGAGAATCGATTTACAAACTGAGGATACCAGTATATGTTTTCGTCCGCTGTAGCAGTTATTCAGGTCGAAGGCAGACTTTGAAAAGTACAAGTTACAGCATCAGGAATTGGTTATCGTGTTCGTTTAGGTAACAATGGTTTCATGGCAGCATTTAACAGCGTTATGTACATGTTTGACGGAAAGACTATTGAATCGTGTCTCAAAGGTGTACATGTTGCCACGACTAAACTTGGTCTTGCGCAACACGGTAATGGTTATACGATACCGGCAGTGCCAGAAATGATATTTGCAATGGATGCAACTGATTATCAAAAAAAAAAATGTAAGAATGAATGTAGATGGATCAGAACTTGTATCAATGAATGAAAATTTCAACTTAGGATTCGCCGTCTGCCGGTGAATGCTAGGCCACTCCACTGTCTCATATTTATTTTTGGATTTTGCAGAAACGGTAGAACGGTTACGTTTAGCGCGTTATACACCGTGATACTTGTTAGAAAAACCAACGAGAATGATGCAATCTGTCGACACAACACATGATTGCAACTAAAATTATCGCTGTTGATGTCAGTAATGCAGATGAACAGCGATTGCTGTCTTTTATGGTTGGGTGTTTGCTTCTTGCTCCATAAACAGCAAATTGAGGAGACAGGCAATTAAATCAAGAATGACCATGGAAGGTGACTGTTGTTAGAGGTCAGCATCAGGTAAGAAATTTTCATAGGTGTTGCTGCACTACACTTTTAGTGACTTCGTTATGGACAATATAAAGAAATCAAACATACATCATTTCAAAAGTTCTACAAATGCTTATCCAAGTTACAGCTATAATGGCATAGCTTCTCTATGCACACAACTTACATACTTTGGCCTTATTTTACAAACATAATAAAGGTCACGTACTTGAAATTGTGGGAACCGACCTCCACACAATATAAATATCCAATTAAAAGTTAAAAATGATTTGAAATAAACAACGATAAGAAAAATGTTTTAATTGACCGACAAGATGATAATTATTCGACAGCAATACAATTCATAAAATGTGATTCATTACAATAGCACCCTATCTCTCTCATTTTAAATCACTACAATCCAAATGTAATTAGTATTATTATTTGTTGTTTGTTTTAAAACGGAGGCTTTGTAGGAGCGGAGGCGGGATTTAAATTCCACACAAATTATTCTGAAATGATGATTGCGTCTCTGCTCCTCCGCGGTTCAGTTTAAAGTGGCGTTAATTACAAGTCAAGTAACTCTGCACGATTGCAAGCCCTGACAACTAATTAGTCAATGAAACCCATGTAATCCCAATGAGGCAATCCAATTGGCCCATCCGGTCTATTTTTCATAATGAAGTGAGTTAAAAAGTAGACCCAACGTGATTACACCTGCCAAAAACGTACTATCTCAGACTTAAAGAGGATTATGATTAGATGCCTGTTTAGAGTCCGAGGAACAGCAATATTGAGGAGACAGATAATTAAATAAAGAATAACCATGCAATGCGACTGTTGCTAGAGTTCAGAATCAGGAAAGAAATAATAACATAATCCAATGATGTAACTGGTAACCAGTTAAAGATCTTGTGCTGATCCTAGATGGCTTGTTGATAATATAAATACTTACACCAAAAACAATATATTCTATAGTGATATAGTAGGAAAGTATAGTAGGAAAGGACACCTTTTACTTTGTATTCAAACCCCGGTCAAGATTTATATCACAGAGGGCAGATACACATGAACACATTCAACAAACCATAACACGTTCTTTGGGATGAACTAGTCACGTAAGCACACGCTCTCTGGGGGATATTATGCTAAATACATTCTTACAACGGAATACCAACAAAAGGCTAGTAACATGATAGAACACTCAAAAAACAAGAAATGTGTGAGATATTAGGTTCGCAAATGCTCTTCCCAAAATCTTTAGCTCATTTGCAGTCTAAATATATAGTTTAACATAGGTTATTAAGTAGCTAACAAAGGAATGACATTTCTAAATTGCAAAATATTGTTAAATCATGAGTTTGACAAAAATGTTGTTCCCAAAACCCCATTTGACAAACACGTTGACAACCATATGAATGAAAGAACATAAATATATGTGAAACATTCTAATTAATTTCTAAAATGTTCAAATAACTTGGGGAAAAGAACATTTTTGTTTTGCTTATGTAAAGCCTGAACGTATGATATTAATTCTGTTTAATTTGTGCCTTTGTATACATTAATTGAAACAAATACCTCGGTAGACCGATGTACTAGTCATACCATTATCGTTTACTAATTATATCGAGATAATTATAGAGCTTTTCACAGACGGGGGCAATGAGTGGCCGCCTACGACTAATCTTACGCTCTCACCGTTACTGATCATTGTCATCTCAACTCTTTCTGCGTGGGGTAGAGTCACCAGTTCCTCCAATGTGGGTATGTGAGAAAGCCTGCCAGTAGTGTTTCGTGGGTCGTTGCGCTTTCTGATGTTTTCCCTTGTTAATGTATTCCACCAGTTATACTGGGAATTATGTATAGCCTATAGTATGCTGAAATGTGTCGCTGAACCCAACGCCAACATCAATACATACGTAATTAATATCCCTGGTATTATACTTTCCTTCAATATAAAATCACATGTATGTATTAACATTGTTGTGAGTCACTATAGATTAATGCGTAGTTTTGTTTTCAAACCAATAAACACTCCTTCAAGAAAGATTTTAAACACAAATTGCTTCATCAGAAGATTGTTATTATTATTTTTAATATTATTATTGATTAGTATTATTATTAGTGTTTTTAGTCTCGTCATTACTATGCATTTTATTATCTATTATTATTAGTTGTATGTTACAAATGTGAAATCTTGACTAAATTGCAAACTAAAAACAGTAACAAAATAGGGATGAATGAGTACGAACTTTATCTGACACCATGGTCAAGAAACTGTGCTGACATTTTAATACCTTTGAATGTAATTCAAATGTTTGTCAGTGATGACAGTTAATGGTGTACCCCTTGAATGTTGTTAAACATGTATTTATTTTAAAATTTCATTTAGGGAAGCTGTATATATATATATATATATATATATATATATATATATATATATATATATATATATATATATACAGTTTACCTACGGTTTACCTAATCTCTCACAAAGTTAAGACAAAATCATTGAGATTTATTTTACTTTATATGTGTCCCTTCATAGAGATGTAAAAAAATTAATTACTGTCAAGCGAATGTTTTCTTTTCATACCGATTTTTCATGATATTTTATTACAAGCACGGTACGCTAGCTTGCCTAAATAAAACTTTAAGATATATAAATGTGAACAACATTCAATGGGTACTACATTACCTGTCATCACTTTATTTTGTGCGAATGCATAGTTTGATTTTTTTTAAATTCACTTGTTTACGTGTGTCGTTCACAACAATCTGCATGTTCTCGTACACATTATGAACATATTGTTAAAACGTACATGTACCTTTGCATTGAGGAAAGCTATGTATGTGAGCTTAATTTGGATTTGAAACGTAGCTTTATCGATTTTGCACAAATATTTGTACGTAGTCTGCAGTGTGGTAGTTTATATTGATGTCTAGCACTGGGTCATCATGCCGCAGACATGTAGCATGATGTCCGAAAAAATTCACATTATCACCCACTGACACCCGTGCCAGCCAGTCATAACACGATACATTTAATGCTTAGCGACACGCAAGGCATCTGTTAGTACCATTTTACAGTCAGAACCCAATACCTCCGGCATCCGAGATGGACGCTTTCACCACGATATAACCAATAAGAGTAAAGGTCACTTTAATCACGATTGGCAATAAAATGTGGCGAATGAATTGCGTTATATGTCCCACTGGGTGCATGTAAATATAAAAATATAAATACTGCCTCTTAATCACTATCTCTTTTGAGGAACAGTATGTAACTGTGAATCAGCTACTGGTATTATATAAACAGAACACCCAATCTTTGTAGGTTTTACATAGTTGGAGTCAGCACATCACACTTGACAAGTTCACAAAAAATAAAACCCGTGCTTTGCATTACTGTAGGTTGACTCACTTGAGAAAAATGGGTCCAAGCTCAACGTGTATAAATTATTCTCCTCATCATGAATTCGTGACATTTAGTACTAATACAACTGCCATAGCTCCGCACTATTATGAAAGCTTGGTATACCGCGGTACTCGTTCTATTTTACATATTTTAACAATTCTACAAATTTTAACATTTAAAAAAAAATATGACAAACATTTCAATTACATTCGGAGGTATTTTTTTTATGAAAATGTTAGCTGTGGAAACTGATACGAACATATAAATTGCATCAGGTTGTTCTTATTTGCAACGCAATTTACATTGACGATAACATATTACTACGCTTAAAAACAGTCATCCTCCCAAAGTCTAGATGTATTTTATAGTTATTTTTTTAATTTGTCATAATATTTTATATTACTTTGCTTGTAAACAATTGCTACGACTATCAAAAAGTTTTCAAATGTCAGCACAGTTTTTTGACCATGGTGTCAGATAAAGCTGGTACTCATTCCTCCCGATTTTGTTACTGTTTTTAGTTTGCAATTTAATCAAGATTTCACATTTGTAACAAACAACTAATAATATTAGTTAATAACAATGCATAAATAATGACGAGACTAATAAAACTAATAATAATACTAATCAATAATAATGTTAATAATAATAACAATCTTCTGATGAAGCAATTTGTGTTTAAAATCTTTGTTGAAGGAGTGTTTATTGGTTTGAAAACAAAACTACACATTCCTATATAGTGACTCACAACAATGTTAATACATACATGTTCTTTTGTATTGAAGGAAATTATAATACCAGGGATATTAATTACGTATGTGGTGATGCTGGCGTTGGGTTCAACGCCACATTTCAACATACCATAGGCTATACATAGCTCCCAGTATAAATGATGGAATGAATTAACAAGGGAAAACATCAGAAAATGCAACGACCCACGAACCACTACTGGCAGGCTTTCTCACATACAAACACTGGAGGAACTGGTGACTCTACCCCACGCAGAAAGAGTTCAGATGACAAGGATCAGTAACGGTGAGAGCGTAAGATTAGTCGTAGTCGGCTACTCATTGCTCCCGTCTGTTCTGATACGTGCTGAAGTAAATGAATTCATTTCTGAATTAGATTCAATGAATATTTGCAATTAAAGCAAAAGCCGTTGACTCCGTCATTTTTGCATTCACATGCATAATATAGGTCATGGCTTTTAATCAAATAAAGATTTGCCATACTAAACTTAACTTCACAAATCAAAATGAAAAGCGCTATAATCTTCTATATATAATTAGTAAACGATAGTGGTATGACTAGTACATCAGTGTTATGAGGTATTTGCTTCATTTAATGTATACAAAGCACAAATTAAACAGAATTAATATCATACGTAGAGGCTTTACATAAGCAAAACATACATTCTCTTCCCCAAATCTTTTGAAAATTTTGGAAATTAATTAGAATGTTTCACATATATTTATGTTCTTTCAGCCATATGCTTGTCAACGTGTTTGTCAAATTGGGTTTTGGGAAATACATTTAAATCAATGGATGACCACAAGCTGGTGTAATGCATATACCTGACTTTCAATATAATTCAATCAACACATTTACACTTCTTTACATAGTCTGAAATATGTAATGATATAGTTTTCATTTCATTTTCACTGCAAATCGGATATCTATATTCATATATTCGTTTCTTGTTTGTCATTTCTCGTATTAGTAAAACATTTTTCCATGCGACATGTATGTATAAAATTCAATGTAAGAATCAATCGTGTTGTTTAATCAAAATGTCATATTGTGCTATTATGTATTGTGCATTAATATGTCAATGAAACCAACGCCATGTTTCAAAGCGCTTATGTTCAAAACAGATTAGTAAAACATTATTCGTGTTACCCACATTTAATATTTGATTATGTAAGAGATTTAATTTTCACACGAGTATAAGCCATTTTTAAAACTACTAATAGTTTTACCTCTTCACACGTGAGTATACTATACCTTTCATTATTCGGTTATTTTTTATCTCAGGTGTTTTTCTAACAACAGCTGGTTAGCTATCTATGCAATGTTTTGTAAAGAAAACGATTACTTCCTATTTATATTGCACAATTGTATTGTCTTGTTTTTGTTTCTTCATTTTTATTGCATATATTTCATACGATGAGATATGTGAGATGTACTTTTGCAAGTAACGTCGAGTAAAAAGTGTTACTGAAATTACTCCGTTAATGTATTACCAAATTAATGACATTCACATCTACTTTTCATCTTCACGACACAGTAAATATATTGTTTTAAATTGTATTGTTTAGGACACTTGAATCAATCAACATCTAATTTTGGATTTGAAACTTAGAAACGACATCGCTAAGTGGCGCGAATTACAGCGTGGCATCTGGGGTTTCCCTCACGTGATGGTAGTATTGTCTACCCAAATTATTTGAAATATTACGTGTGCCATTTTTGGCCTTCTTCACACTGTTTCTGCAACTGTTTATTAGCTGAAGATATTGTATAAACTCATCTTCCAATAGTATATTGTTACGCCTACATTTATATTAAAATGTGCATACAAATTTTCTTCCGACAATTTAATCTAGACAACATATTACATCAATAATATAACCAGTTTATTATCAACAACCTGATTCAGCCATACCTTATCACTTAAAATAATGGGTTTGTTCTGTTCTTCTACTAATATGTATATCCACCAAAAGTTACAATTATATTTCAATTAGTTATATATTGTGGGTGAAAAGTTCATCAAATCCTGTAAATAAAGCACGTTATTGTGTACTCTTTATATGATCCATATATACGCAATATATGAATTATCTTCCTATGTAGGTTAGATATAGTTATACACGTTCATGTGAGTAAGGAAATTTTCAGTGGTTCTTAAATTGTCATCATATTAGCATGTCAAAGTAAATATATTTTGCTTAAATTGTATTCGTTCATGACACTTGAATGCATCGCACATTACGTTTGAGTATTATACTCCAATAATAACATGTTGTATAAGTGTTTGGTGAGTCAGAGTGAATGATACATAGGTTGACATTGCTGCTATGTTGATTGTGAGTGTCGAAAAAATACATCTTCTTTATTGTTTGTATCGTAAACAAATGTTTATCTGTCGCTGACATTATATACCAAGAAGTTTGTATTATATTGTTGCTCACGCGCCCATCAATAGTAAAGCGTGAAAACATATTCGCAGTCAACCATTCACTCCAGACATTATGTTAACCCTGTAATACAACTCAAATTGTTCATCCAACCTTCATATAGGTCAAATGTGGATCAAAGCTCAGTGCGTGAGGTATATAATATTCTCCTCATTACTTATATAGTAACTGTGGTAGTAAATATCGTCTTTGTTGTATTCCCTTTGAACGCGATGAAATGACAGTATTATAATAAAACTGGGATGACCCTAATGCTTGCTGCTGCGTATTTAGTTTTCCATTTCTTAAAGTCATAATATTGGGATATAATTATCATTAAAGAGCTGCATTGAATTCATTGAATACATTCAAAATGAAACAAAGAACAATACATTCCATAGCGTTTTTGTTATTATTGCATTCGAAATGCTTCATATAATCTCAATGGCTGAACAGACCCACACTTGCGGATGTCAACACGCTTCTCTCTGTTAAAATCATATGTCCTTCATGTAGAATGGACACAAATAAATCAAGTCATTATCAGGCATTTTAGTAGAATCGACACAAATAAACAAATCTATTCAAACCAGACATGATGTAAATGTTGTAGTAATGCGCATTGATTCATTTGCTTGTTGTGTACTTATCAATCAGAGTGTGTGTATTTAGTTTGGAATATGGCATACATTAAATTACGTCGTTTCTTGTAGTGTATTTTGTTTATACAGTTAAGACTTAGGAGATATAAAAATGAGCATATAATAAACCGTTTACAGCATTTGTATCGGAAAATATAACCTCGTTTGGGTCGATGAATATCCAGCACCCAATATGGTCGTTCGGAGTATTAATCCGGAAGTATTATTCCTATTGTTTCCATAGAAATGCAGTAATACATAATTACTGACCAAATTAAATGCAAAAGTACGAAAACGACGCACGGGAAAGTAAATGGACACGTGAGCGTCCTTCAGTATAAATGTGATAAAATGACAAAACGTAAATCAAGCAATAATATATTGAATTCAACCTTCACGAAGAAAGTTTACTTTCAAATGAATATTCAATACCCTCCTTTCAATATAGAGATAAAACAAAACAATACGACATATTAAAAGTGATAGAGTCAAATGGACATTGTTGTGAACAATTTTCATTAATATCTTTATTATTTGTTTAACCTTTATTCATGATTGTCGGTAGTTGTAAACAAATGTTTAGAAAGCTATATTTCCTCTCCTTTGGATTGTGTGCTTTACAGATATGCGTAAACATATAGCCATGGCATTTTTGGCATTAGAGGTCGTAAAAGAAAATGTATGAACTGTATCCTGGTCAGCAATCAAAATTAATTATATTTAGTTATACTTATTAAACATTTCATCAGAATTGCAAAATGTTCATTCACTGTACTAACAACATTCTGCTATCATGTAAAGTCATCATTCCGGTCAGGAATAAATTTATTTGATGCATGAAGAATCTTGGCATATCAAATTATTCAAGTTTATTGGTACATGATCATATTCCTTTATACTGTAATGCATTGAGGCTCTACTGTTGGATGCGTAATAGAACGTTTGGGACTATTTATTATTTATTTGATATTCTTGTCAGGTCATATATATTTATTTAAATTGCCGGCTTTGCATTTAGATGTGACTTAGATTAAGACATCATAGTCATAAACAGCATCAGATTTGAAACATGAGTAGGAATATTATGGTTCAAATAGATACACTTTTGGGCCATGCATTGTGTTCATTTAACAGAGATTTTACTTAACTATACCTGCGGTTGTACCTATATTATAGTATGGTTGTACCAATATTCAATATTGAATTAACTGAAACTAATTATATGTTAATTTTAGACAACACATCTCATAGCAAACTGACACTAGAACACGCATTCTAATTATATAACAATTGTAAGCCAACCGTACTTTCTTCTAATCATAAATGTCAAATTGTAACATTTGGAACTAATTTTAGACAGCATGTAGATTGCAGCATTTCTTATAGTCAACAATAAAAAGAGCACACAAATAGCCATACAGAAGGGCAAAGGGTCAGTAATAATAATAATAACTGTTGTAAATGTCAAAGGATCAGTAATAATAATAATAACTGTTGTTAAGGGCAAAGGGTAAGTAGTTTACACTGAATGCATTTCGTGTCCTTAGGTTAATACTTGAATAAGCTGTTGTCTAACATTGAAAGTAAATTGTGATTAGTTAGGCTGACTCGCAGCTGACACCCTGTGTAAAACCTATGTACATCAACAGTTTCTAAATATTTAGCATGGCTGTATTGAAGGTGATGACAGAGATCGGTCAGGATATTTATAAGAGAGGGTCAGTAAACAGAAAACACGTTACTCAACAATCTGGAAAATATTTAGTGGACTTTTTCACAATTGTTTTGAGATATTTTAGGCACAACACGACAAGTATAATCGAGGAATGAATAACAGTATGAGTTGTTACAGTACGCAGCCAAGATGTGTATTGCAAACACGTGTTAGTATTTTAATTCATTATCAAATAAAATAATTGTTAATAACCCTATTTATGTTTTCTATTTATATCTTTTGAAAATTAAGTTAATATCATAAGCATAGCCTCACCTTTTACATAATTCTGTTTGCTTACCCACTCGGAGAAATAGCCTGACCGAGCACGTACATTCCATCCAATGTAGACGTGTTAAATGTATCGAAGTCAACAGTGCCACCAATAAATATCGATGAAGAAGCTATCTAATGTTAGCACATTATTTGTTACATTGTGTCAGCTGCAGGCTACACAAATTATTCTAATTTAGTTTCAATGTTAAATAACAGATTAGCAAATTATTAATCTAAGCAAACAAACCAATTAAGTATCACGCACAGACATTGTGACTATCTAGTTATCCGGGAAGTGATGGCTGCAATATATTCGTTCGAGATGAACTTGTATTGGCCTTTTATTTGAATATGTATGTATATATTGGCATCGTTAACATTGATGATCTTCTTCTACATTAAAATTCTTAATGTCATCATTATCATTCATATGATGAAAAATAATGGATATTCTTGACTCTATTATGGTATACGTGAGATCAAGTTTTCCTCATGTTCATAAATCTACAAATGTTTTAAAAAGTGAAAGGCCTTTTGAACATATAATTGCATTTTATGTCTGTCAGATTTGCATGTAATTTTTCGCCGTTTTTGTACAAATACTGCGATATAAAATTATCTATGTTATCCAACTCTAATTAGTATTGGTTTGTTTTATTGATTTTCGATTCAGCTTTAATTGCAGTAGTTCATCTTACAACGATAATTAAACTATGTATTAGACCTAAGACTCCAACAACATTTACTGAGAAAAATATGACACCTTATTGGAACCGTCTAGTTCGTACTAAGCTCAGAATCAAGACCATACAAATAGCATTGTTATCAGTAATCTAAATATTTAATCCACACTTATACATACAGTTTTAAGTACATATTCTATTTCTTTAGAAAACAGATTTTACCGGTCAGTGAAACATTCTCATGACTTTAATAAAGGTTATGTATTAATGTCATTTAATATATGACGTACTGATTGAGAAACAATTGATACATATAAATGTTTGATTCATAATACTATTCAAGCTCAGCAGCAGGCAACATCAATGCTTGTACAATTTTAATATTCGCTCACAATCTTATATAGAGCTGGTCTAATAACGCATATTTTGTCATGCACCGTGGCGACCACATTTAAAACAAACCAAAAGCACAATACTGATTATTCAGTGCCAAGGATATGAAAAAATTAGAATATTATTCTTGGTGTGATGTGGAAATTTCACATATTCTTCGACATCAACGGCTGATGACAAATTAAATCAAAGTGGCACCAAAGTTTAGTTTGAGCAAACGTATAAACCTCAAAATGTTGGACATGAATCTCCAATGAAATTGCACTTTAAAACAGCCATTTCAGCCCTCAAACACATTTCTTAATCAACGATTGATTGGCTAGTCTCAACGAAAAATAAACGTTTTGTCAATTATGATTCTTTCGAATGCGTTAGCCGTATACAACGATGTTAGACTCTACATTGTAATATTACATGACATATTGTTAAATGTTTTGTAGCAAATTTTATATATGGCATATTTGTTTAAAAACAAATTCTCTGAAAACAAGAAAACATAATGAATGTAATATTTAAATATAAGTTAGTTATTGGCAAAGAGAGAGAGAATATTACAAGGTAGCATTTGCAAGAAAAGGATACATCAGGATAAACATAGGAACCCAAATTATGGGCAGGTAAGATAATTAACACATAATTTGATCCAAAATAAATTGCCTTTAAGCATGGCTAATAAATTAAACATCACTTTGCAGTTAACATATCTAAATATTTATTATGCAACTTTGATAGAAAATATATATGATATGGTGTATAGAGTTTCAAACATTTTATTAGCTATCGTTTAATCACTACATATGCTTCCTTGGTAGTATGATTCATATAATTATTGCAATGCTACTGTTAAAGATGTATCAAACGATTAAACCTTTAGATATGTATGTGTGTGTGATTAGGATTAACAATTTTTCATTATCAAGGCTACCATGTATGTAGTAAGGCAATGTATAATGATGTCAATCACTGGGGCTTTATGCCAAATACATGTGACATGATGTTCCACCCAGTCCTATTACCCTAACACCAGTCCGAATAGTCCTGAAACTAATCCAATAATGCTGAGCGTTGATAACACAAATTCAATTTATGTTTATCCGCGAACCTTATAATAGTATGATTTGCTATGAAACGCAGCAACGCTCTTACATTTCTATGACAAATACGTATTCATTGACAACGTACACATAGACGTTGGAAACCAAACTATGTTGAATTATCATATAATTTCACTAATGAAATAAACAGTGTAGGTAATGAGACATCAGTCCATTCATTGATATATTTGTATATATTTCCCATGATGATGTTAACACACACGCACACATACACATGCACAGCCACACACACATGGACAAAGAAAACAAGAACAACAACAACGCTTTTGAATTCAAGGCTTTTGTCGTGCCATGCTTTAAGCCAAAGTCACGAAGGATCCTATTCTTTCAATAATGTCTTAATTGAGTTTAAAGAAACTAATCCTGATATGAAACTACTAATAACGTTCAACATTAAATAATACAAATATTATATTCACTAGAGAGATTCCATTTTTCGTTTGATTCCCACCGTCAAATATAATGACCAGGAACGGGTTGTAGTATTTTTCGTTTACATGCTATCGATAGAGAAATGGTGAATGCAAATGTTTATTCCACCATTAATATGATCAAACTGATGTGGAAAAGTATAATTGAAACTGCCTTTTACATCAACAGACCAAACAATTCTTCAAAATAAATGTCACTTAACTAAAATACTCACTTCAGTGAGTATTATTAAAAAGTGTCTACAAAGAAAACAACCAAA
>JAQISU010000069.1:4375000-4450000 GCA_029339505.1 Unio delphinus
GAAAGACACTGTTCTGAAGAGTTTAACACAAGCCAGGGTAAGCATCATTAAGGTAAGTGCTTCCATTATATCAATAATGCATCAGACATTATTGCTTTAAAATCAGTTTTCTGCAGGAGAATTTCAGGTGAACTAAGGTGAAACTAGCAAAATGTTACACATGATGAATTACAATGCTTTGAAGAGCAAACTATGTTAAAATTAATCGTAAAGAGCAATTTGTTGATTCGTACCTTGAAACGTGTGTAATAGGAACTGTAAATCATTATCCATCTATATGTATACAAACATATATTGCAGAATGTGCACAACTAATGACAGTGTTTCCTGATGCACTTGATTGTGGAAAAAAATATTATTTAGTGCAGATAAATATATCAAACATTGTTTGTTTCAACTGGTCTTTATGGAAGTGGGCAATACATGCTGCTGTACTTTGAAACATATAAATCTGCCGAATTCGAAAGTATTGTTTATATATATATATATATATATATATATATATATATATATATATATATATATATATATATATATATATATATATATATATCCGCTTATTCACTTATTTGATTTTTTCGGTTATATTTCAAGTGTGCTTAGGAAACAAGCATGTATACATAGAAGCACGTATGTATACAGAGAAACTACATATATCATAAATTACCCGTTCTAATGGACGTTTCATTCAGTTCATTCACGTGTGATTGGTATAGAATTAAATTATTTTTTTAGTTGACAAAGGCAATAGCAACTTATATGTGAGTTAAATAAAATAGCAAAAACAAAGTTCCAATCCGTTACATATCGCAGAGCAAAGACTACTATTACAGAAGGGTATTATAAATATCAAATGATAAAACACGACTCCAAATATATGTTTCTCTTTAATTAGCCAAATTATTATTTAGCGAATTTTTACCATTGGTCACGTCCTAAACTTTGGGCATAAGAATAACTTCCCAGTTCACATTCATAGCATTTCATATAACTCTGATAATTATACATCTCTCACATTGATATGTTGATTACATTTTTACCAGTAATTTTAACCTGCACAACTGAATAAACTCCATCGTGATTCCCTAAAGGCTACTTAACAATACATCATATTTTCTGGCTTTGAGCTTTGGTTCAGAAATACTTCAGTATATAAATGGTGTTTAAATTATTATTTTCAAGACTTAACGTTATTAATCATAAACAATTACAAACCTGCTGAGAAAATGAAGATATCAGTGAAAAATTGATAAACGTTTTGAGCTCGATGTAATAATTATATGTACATGTATGCATTTGAAATGAAAATATACAGAATTATTTAGCTGTAATATTGGCACCATACATGAATCATTATTAATCTATCTTTCGTTCAATCCGAAAAATGTGGATACATGTTGTAAAAACATTGTTGTTTATGTAAGTAAGAGTTAACTAAAATTATTGTATTCAGAAAGTGTGTATTTTAGGAGCATTGAAAACTGGTAACATAAGTGTAAATCCGTTTAAATTTTATCGTGATGAAAATACATCGGATTACATTTCATTCTTAAACTGATATGGTCGAAGCCAAAGTTAAAACTCGAAAAGCTTGCAAGCATTGGGTATTATTAAAAATACGTCAGTCACACATTCCGTGATATAAGCTTTCAAATGATCTGATGCTGTGACTGCTCGTGTATTACATTTTGACACTAAAATGTGATGGTATGAACATTCACATAGACTTTACAACGTACTGGATAGTCTCAATACAAGCCTTTAAAATCTTACAAGACACACATATTCCCTTCTAAAAGAACAAGTATGTGGTATAAAAGTTCGATGTTGTATATATAATTGTAACTATATTACGAATCGGAATAGTTTGATTAGAATGTGTGATAACCCATATTATAGAGGATGGTATGTTATACTAAGGAAATGGACAAGCCGGGCAAACTTACATGGGATTGAAATGTTAAAGACATAATATTGAGTTCGGTTGCACTGAATTTTGGAGATGAAAAAGTTCTTTTGTTGAATATCAGACAACGTATTAAAGACAATTTAAATTAAGATTGGAACTCAGACATGCAATGCATCAAACAAGGCAATTAACTAGAGGCAAAATTATGGTAATTTGTCCATTCAGTATTAAACATTAACCTACCTAACCATCTACAACATGCATTAAACACACTATGTTATTTCGCTCATGATTTAGTTAATGATATGGGATGGATAACACGAAGTATATCGTATTTGATGCAAGTAAACAGGAAGATGAATATCACTTTGTTTTCAAATGGTTTTTTATGTTGAACTGAAAAAAAGATTCATACATATTTAGCAAGCGACGCCAATTTGAAGAAACCTTCATTTTGTTAATGAAATCAAGAAACCATGACATATCTAAACTTGCACTATACATTTTTCAGCATTTGTTATTTTATCTACAAACATGGACAATAATAGCTATGCAGATATATACCGATAGTTATGTTTCATATCCTACCTATTTGTCAAAATATTGGTAGTCAAGTTTGATCTTACTACTTTAAATATAATTGTACATATGGCCTACCTAACCAACAATTACTGTCATGCCTACATACTTAAATACCTACCTACCTATCTACCTACCTACTCACTTACCTACCCACCTACGTAAATACCTACGTACCTACGTACATGCATATACATACATACATACATACATACATCCATACATCCATCCATCCATCCATCCATCCATCCATCCATCCATACATACATACATACATACATACATACATACATACATACATACATTTTCAGTTGTACAGGACAAGTTACTTTTGACATGGACAAGCCAATCGTTAGGACAAAAATCTCCATTTAACCTGGGACGAAATATTATAATACCCATTAGACGTGTGGACATTTTAGTTGAACTTTTAAAATGACAATTTTAAATAATCGCGTCAATGACGAGCACATCATTCAAATTACTCTAACACAATTATTTTGAAATTGTTAATAACTGTTGTTTTTAAATTATAGTGTAGGTCATTGTAGCATCATGAAGCACATCTTACATCTACTCAGTATGGTGATTCTTGTACACGGCAACTGCCATGAAACATCAAAAGCGTTTCACGACTTGTACACCGCAGGAAACACCAAATGTAGGACTGGCCATGAGTGCGATTATCACGGGTATGGTTACCGCTGGTGTTATGTAGACAAAAATGATAATTGGAATTATTGCTGCACTGAGCCGTGCGACACTACCGGAGAAGGACATCCGTCTTGCTGGAATGGAAAAACGACCGTTGAGTGTACTCAACCTAGTTACACTGCTGTACATGGACAAACGTGTGAACCGGACTTTCCGTGTGGATTGCATACATATGTTTCTCATGACCTCAAGTATTGGTGTTATGTAGATCGGAGATTAAATCGATGGGCAGAATGTTGTCCACCTCATATTCCGTCTCCTGAGGGCTGCAAACCGCAGGCAGGTTAGACTCTGCTAGCATTCGGTAGCATAAAGCGATTTGATTCATATGGTATCTGTCAAGTACAATTTTACTTACCTCACTACAGTTGATTTAGCTTTAAACACTGTAATAGTTATGCATTATGTGAAACGTATACCAATATTCAGGCATTACAGTTATAAAGATTTTAATGATAACGATTCAAATTCGATCTCTAAAAAAAGCAAAGCAAATTTGACAAGAAAATTCAATCATAATATTGTTGTTGTCTAAACATGTTTCGATTTTCGCATGTGAATAATAATACTTATTTGTCGTGTTTCTTTATTGAACAATAATTTAATAAATCGCAATACCAACAAGGACTGAGCGCTTATTATTCAATAACTACATATATATGAGGCTGATCTTTTTTATATTTATTTTTGGCAGGTGATGATGTTAATGTGACAATTGACAAGAGAAATACACATTTATATGGATGTCAAAATTGATAATGATTGATAATGATAATAATGTTCCACTTAGTTCTGTTAGAGACATAAATCAAATAGTATGACGAGGAACTACAGTGATAGCAATGGCTACTTCATCAAGTTTTTACCTTATCAGAGATTTAATGACATGGTTAAAAGAGTATTACCTATGTCATACCTTGGGCATAAAAGATAATAAATATGTCACTGGGCCACTTAAATACATATACAGAAAACGAGACACTTCGCGTTTGAGTCAACGTATGTATCAGAAAACTACAAAAGTGAAGCACATATTCAACATCTGAAGTGAAGATCCTTTGAAGAGTATATGCAACTATTGACAGACATGAAAATCATGTTCTCCCCATACACATTACGTTGGGAATAGTATATGACCTCGGGAATCCTACCCTACTGTAAGAATAAAATCTTTCCTGAGCGAGATATTAATGACGATGCTATCATGGCTTGTTGGTTCGTTGGATTTCTAAGTAAAGTGACTAAGTACGTATTATCGGTAAACCACAATTTACTTACCATATTGCTTTCTTAAAATATTGGCAACAACCCGACACAACTCAAGAGATAATGCAAATATTTGTTTCATGCTTTCTAATTTATAGTTTGATTCAGACTGCTATTAAGCATTAATTTCTAAAATTGTTGAGACCAATATCTTCAGAATTATTCTTTTTAATCCATCTTCATGTAGTACAGGGAGATGGATATCAACAACGCATTTACATGAACGTTTGTTTAGCGTGGAAATGTATTTCAATTTTATAATAAGGTGCAACACAACGTCTGTTTATGAATATTTACAAGTTCCTTGTATACGCTTAGTGAAAACGCGGTGGTCTCTCAAGGGTTAAAAAAAAAATCGCAGGCATACAAATTATGGGTATTGCTATATTTTCATACCCAATAGTAGCTGTGAGATTTCTCAATCAATTCTAAATTCACTCCGAGATCAATAAATCTTGATCACATACATCCAAGTTAACATTTAGCCTGAATGAGCTTAGTACTTGTTATGTAATATTTAATAATATTGACACCCAATTGTCAACATGACCCATTTTACTTAAAATCTCAAATTCATTAATCGCTGCTTCTCGTTTATTTTGTCCTAATATTAGCTTGAGATAAATCGAATAATGTCAGTTTTATGTGACTGATAACAAAATACCCCCTCCCCTATTGATTAGTTGTAGCGCTGAATCAGTAATTAATTCACGTCTGACTTTGAATAATGTAAAAGAAGAATATCATCTGCATGGTCAAACAATTATAATGTTTCTCCTAAATGTAGAAGCAATTAATTCATGTATCATAACTATTCACGCTAAACCTAACACTTCCCTAATTCATAAGAAGAATTAATTGCCGAACACTTAGGGAATAAATGAAGTATACAGGGGTTTTATTATGTCTTTCTGTGCTACCTAAACATATAGAAAACGTTAATACGAATATAAATCGTTTTGAGTGATTGTGTCGTCAACTGAGATTGTTGTCTCTAATTCTGAAAATCACATGCTTACAAGAATCTACAGCTTGCGCCCATAGGGAAATTAGTAGATATATGCTACTCTACTTTGTCGGGTGCCGGAGGAGGAAACATAAAATCGTCATATATATATATATATATATATATATATATATATATATATATATATATATATATATATATATATATATATATATGCTCATTATTGCGAAAACCAGTGTTTAATCTATATAAAACTGTTTAACCAGCCGAAAAGGAAGCACTCACCACTAGTACCGTGCCGAAATATCAGCTTGTTTTGAGTTTCAGCTGCAAACATATCCTCGAAAATTAAAAAATTTCTTGAGCCTCTGACTGATTGTTCTACGGGCTCCACTACCCAAGGTCTACCTAGCTAACACACAACCTTTTGTCAACGCTGAAAAAAGCTTTATACCTGAAAATGAAATAGGATAGTCCCCTAATCTAAAAGATATAGTAAATTATAAATGGAATGTGTATGCATTTATCCTAATAATATGGACATGAATTAATATAACTATACCAAATAAATTATATTACGTTTTCACAACGTTGTACCAATGTTGTGGCTAGCTTTACATTATTAAGGAGAACATTCATATTTTAGTAGTTCATCCATACTTTTTTTCAAAACCAACAACTAAAAGGATGTAACAATTGCTTTTTAGGTAAACATTTTACTCGTTTGCTTTTGTATTACAAACATGAGATACTGTCGTAGTCTTAACAATATTATACGTATCTACAAACCAACGGCTAGCTCATCTTGTATCGACCGAATCGAAATTGAGGTAGAGACGTGTATCTTATTTCCCACTATACTGAACCACCAAGGTAAGAACAATAAATAGTTAAATAGTTAACGTATATTCGCATATTTAGTTGTAGAAAATATAGCTGTTTTATTGATCGATATATGTTGATCCAATTAAGCACTTGTAAACTGCTACGAGCTAATCTCGTGGCAATGCAATGGCCACAAACTCATTTTCAAACGAAGAAAATGGGATATCAAGTATGCACTAGCGTTTTCCCACAGTGAGACATATGTGGAGGCGTACTCTCTGCTGTTTTCAATTAAATCATTAAATCGTTATACTAAAATAATGGCACCAGTTATGGAGCCTCCTTCAGCTGTATCAGATCGAGAGATTAAAAGCAATATAACTTAATTTAATTATGTTCTTGATTTGTTAAACGCAAAGGACAAGAATGAAAATACAGAACAATTATTTAGACCAATCAAAAACAATCCAGAAAGAGTTTTAACCGCTACTGAAGGTAATTTTTCATCAATAAGACAACCAGCTGATGACACTGAAAACATTAGAACGAGAACCAAACAAACACGGAGGATTTTAAGAGATCTTCCAACTCAAAAAACTGCTGCCAAACCCCCATCCACCGACCTGTTGAAGAAGTAGATGAAACACATTTTAAAAAAATCCAATATATTAAGGGAATAAGTCGTGAAAAGTGGCATGATCAGGTGTTTTGAGAACGTCAAGGAGATAATCGTAAAATCAAGAATGATCCAATATATCAAAATTATCTTATTGCAGTAGTTCAATATCACTAAATCCAGTGCAACCGGTAAATGCGGTCAGAGTGAAACTGGCCAGCAGTGACGTTATGCCTGCAAATATCAGTAAAATAATAATTCATGCCTTGAATCAAAAACTGGCAGAGCTGAGTGGTGTGCCACTTTCAGAAAAAGAAAATGGACAATTATATAACTGCAAGCCTGATATATAGGAAATTGACTTTCCCGGATTGGTCTTCGTGTTAAAAGATACAAATTATAATAAAATGTTTAAACGTGCATCCAACCAGCAATTGACTCAGACGCGATATATATCAAAGATCAGTCCGTGCGAGATTATCAGTATTATTCATACGATACACGTGAGAATCGATTTACAAACTGAGGATACCAGTATATGTTTTCGTCCGCTGTAGCAGTTATTCAGGTCGAAGGCAGACTTTAAAAAGTACAAGTTACAGCATCAGGAATTGGTTATCGTGTTCGTTTAGGTAACAATGGTTTCATGGCAGCATTTAACAGCGTTATGTACATGTTTGACGGAAAGACTATTGAATCGTGTCTCAAAGGTGTACATGTTGCCACGACTAAACTTGGTCTTGCGCAACACGGTAATGGTTATACGATACCGGCAGTGCCAGAAATGATATTTGCAATGGATGCAACTGATTATCAAAAACAAAATGTAAGAATGAATGTAGATGGATCAGAACTTGTATCAATGAATGAAAATTTCAACTTAGGATTCGCCGTCTGCCGGTGAATGCTAGGCCACTCCACTGTCTCATATTTATTTTTGGATTTTGCAGAAACGGTAGAACGGTTACGTTTAGCGCGTTATACACCGTGATACTTGTTAAAAAAACCAACGAGAAGGATGCAATCTGTCGACACAACACATGATTGCAACTAAAATTATCGCTGTGGATGTCAGTAATGCAGATGAACAGCGATTGCTGTCTTTTATGGTTGGGTGTTTGCTTCTCGCTCCATAAACAGCAAATTGAGGAGACAGGCAATTAAATCAAGAATGACCATGGAAGGTGACTGTTGTTAGAGGTCAGCATCAGGTAAGAAATTTTCATAGGTGTTGCTGCACTACACTTTTAGTGACTTCGTTATGGACAATATAAAGAAATCAAACATACATCATTTCAAAAGTTCTACAAATGCTTATCCAAGTTACGGCTATAATGGCATAGCTTCTCTATGCACACAACTTACATACTTTGGCCTTATTTTACAAACATAATAAAGGTCACGTACTTGAAATTGTGGGAACCGACCTCCACACAATATAAATATCCAATTAAAAGTTAAAAATGATTTGAAATAAACAACGATAAGAAAAATGTTTTAATTGACTGACAAGATGATAATTATTCGACAGCAATACAATTCATAAAATGTGATTCATTACTAGATCACCCTATCTCTCTCATTTTAAATCACTACAATCCAAATGTAATTAGTATTATTATTTGTTGTTTGTTTTAAAACGGAGGCTTTGTAGGAGCGGAGGCGGGATTTAAATTCCACACAAATTATTCTGAAATGATGATTGCGTCTCTGCTCCTCCGCGGTTCAGTTTAAAGTGGCTTTAATTACAAGTCAAGTAACTCTGCACGATTGCAAGCCCTGACAACTAATTAGTCAATGAAACCCATGTAATCCCAATGAGGCAATCCAATTGGCCCATCCGGTCTATTTTTCATAATGAAGTGAGTTAAAAAGTAGACCCAACGTGATTACACCTGCCAAAAACGTACTATCTCAGACTTAAAGAGGATTATGATTAGATGCCTGTTTAGAGTCCGAGGAACAGCAATATTGAGGAGACAGATAATTAAATAAAGAATAACCATGCAATGCGACTGTTGCTAGAGTTCAGAATCAGGAAAGAAATAATAACATAATCCAATGATGTAACTGGTAACCAGTTAAAGATCTTGTGCTGATCCTAGATGGCTTGTTGATAATATAAATACTTACACCAAAAACAATATATTCTATAGTGATATAGTAGGAAAGTATAGTAGGAAAGGACACCTTTTACTTTGTATTCAAACCCCGGTCAAGATTTATATCACAGAGGGCAGATACACATGAACACATTCAACAAACCATAACACGTTCTTTGGGATGAACTAGTCACGTAAGCACACGCTCTCTGGGGGATATTATGCTAAATACATTCTTACAACGGAATACCAACAAAAGGCTAGTAACATGATAGAACACTCAAAAAACAAGAAATGTGTGAGATATTAGGTTCGCAAATGCTCTTCCCAAAATCTTTAGCTCATTTGCAGTCTAAATATATAGTTTAACATAGGTTATTAAGTAGCTAACAAAGGAATGACATTTCTAAATTGCAAAATATTGTTAAATCATGAGTTTGACAAAAATGTTGTTCCCATAACCCCATTTGACAAACACGTTGACAACCATATGAATGAAAGAACATAAATATATGTGAAACATTCTAATTAATTTCTAAAATGTTCAAATAACTTGGGGAAAAGAACATTTTTGTTTTGCTTATGTAAAGCCTGAACGTATGATATTAATTCTGTTTAATTTGTGCCTTTGTATACATTAATTGAAACAAATACCTCGGTAGACCGATGTACTAGTCATACCATTATCGTTTACTAATTATATCGAGATAATTATAGAGCTTTTCACAGACGGGGGCAATGAGTGGCCGCCTACGACTAATCTTACGCTCTCACCGTTACTGATCATTGTCATCTCAACTCTTTCTGCGTGGGGTAGAGTCACCAGTTCCTCCAATGTGGGTATGTGAGAAAGCCTGCCAGTAGTGTTTCGTGGGTCGTTGCGCTTTCTGATGTTTTCCCTTGTTAATGTATTCCACCAGTTATACTGGGAATTATGTATAGCATATAGTATGCTGAAATGTGGCGTTGAACCCAACGCCAACATCAATACATACGTAATTAATATCCCTGGTATTATACTTTCCTTCAATATAAAATCACATGTATGTATTAACATTGTTGTGAGTCACTATAGATTAATGCGTAGTTTTGTTTTCAAACCAATAAACACTCCTTCAAGAAAGATTTTAAACACAAATTGCTTCATCAGAAGATTGTTATTATTATTTTTAATATTATTATTGATTAGTATTATTATTAGTGTTTTAGTCTCGTCATTACTATGCATTTTATTATCTATTATTATTAGTTGTTTGTTACAAATGTGAAATCTTGACTAAATTGCAAACTAAAAACAGTAACAAAATAGGGATGAATGAGTACGAACTTTATCTGACACCATGGTCAAGAAACTGTGCTGACATTTTAATACCTTTGAATGTAATTCAAATGTTTGTCAGTGATGACAGTTAATGGTGTACCCCTTGAATGTTGTTAAACATGTATTTATTTTAAAATTTCATTTAGGGAAGCTGTATATATATATATATATATATATATATATATATATATATATATATATATATATATATATATATATATATATATACAGTTTACCTACGGTTTACCTAATCTCTCACAAAGTTAAGACAAAATCATTGAGATTTATTTTACTTTATATGTGCCCCTTCATAGAGATGTAAATAAATTAATTACTGTCAAGCGAATGTTTTCTTTTCATACCGATTTTTCATGATATTTAATTACAAGCACGGTACGCTAGCTTGCCTAAATAAAACTTTAAGATATATAAATGTGAACAACATTCAAGGGGTACTACATTACCTGTCATCACTTTATTTTGTGCGAATGCATAGTTTGATTTTTGAAAATTCACTTGTATACGTGTGTCGTTCACAACAATCTGCATGTTCTCGTACACATTATGAACATATTGTTAAAAGGTACATGTACCTTTGCATTGAGGAAAGCTATGTATGTGAGCTTAATTTGGATTTGAAACGTAGCTTTATCGATTTTGCACAAATATTTGTACGTAGTCTGCAGTGTGGTAGTTTATATTGATGTCTAGCACTGGGTCATCATGCCGCAGACATGTAGCATGATGTCCGAAAAAATTCACATTATCACCCACTGACACCCGTGCCAGCCAGTCATAACAATTCTTTTAATGCTTAGCGCCACGCAAGGCATCTGTTAGTACCATTTTACAGGCAGAACCCAAGACCTCCGGCATCCGAGATGGACGCTTTCACCACGATATAACCAATAAGAGTAAAGGTCACTTTAATCACGATTGGTAATAAAATGTGGCGAATGAATTGCGTTATATGTCCCACTGGGTGCATGTAAACATAAAAATATAAATACTGCCTCTTAATCACTATCTCTTTTGAGGAACAGTATGTAACTGTGAATCAGCTACTGGTATTATATAAACAGAACACCCAATCTTTGTAGGTTTTACATAGTTGGAGTCAACACATCACACTTGACAAGTTCACAAAAAAAAAAACCCGTGCTTTGCATTGCTGTAGGTTGACTCACTTGAGAAAAATGGGTCAAAGCTCAACGTGTATAAATTATTCTCCTCATCATGAATTCGGGACATTTAGTACTAATACAACTGCCATAGCTCCGCACTATTATGAAAGCTTGGTATACCGCGGTACTCGTTCTATTTTACATATTTTAACAATTCTACAAATTTTAACATTTAAAATAAAATATGACAAACATTTCAATTACATTCAAAGGTATTTTTTTTATGGAAATGTTAGCTGTGGAAACTGATACGAACATATAAATTTCATCAGGTTGTTCTTATTTGCAACGCAATTTACATTGACGATAACATATTACTACGCTTAAAAACAGTCATCCTCCCAAAGTTTAGATGTATTTAATAGTTATTTTTTTAATTTGTCATAATATTTTATATTACTTTGCTTGTAAACAATTGCTACGACTATCAAAAAGTTTTCAAATGTCAGCACAGTTTTTTGACCATGGTGTCAGATAAAGTTGGTACTCATTCCTCCCGATTTTGTTACTGTTTTTAGTTTGCAATTTAATCAAGATTTCACATTTGTAACAAACAACTAATAATATTAGTTAATAAAAATGCATAAATTATGACGAGACTAATAAAACTAATAATAATACTAATCAATAATAATATTAGTAATAATAACAATCTTCTGATGAAGCAATTTGTGTTTAAAATCTTTGTTGAAGGAGTGTTTATTGGTTTGAAAACAAAACTACACATTCCTATATAGTGACTCACAACAATGTTAATACATACATGTTCTTTTGTATTGAAGGAAATTATAATACCAGGGATATTAATTACGTATGTGGTGATGCTGGCGTTGGGTTCAACGCCACATTTCAACATACCATAGGCTATACATAGCTCCCAGTATAAATGATGGAATGAATTAACAAGGGAAAACATCAGAAAATGCAACGACCCACGAACCACTACTGGCAGGCTTTCTCACATACAAACACTGGAGGAACTGGTGACTCTACCCCACGCAGAAAGAGTTTAGATGACAATGATCAGTAACGGTGAGAGCGTAAGATTAGTCGTAGTCGGCTACTCATTGCTCCCGTCTGTTCTGATACGTGCTGAAGTAAATGAATTCATTTCTGAATTAGATTCAATGAATATTTGCAATTAAAGCAAAAGCCGTTGACTCCGTCATTTTTGCATTCACATGCATAATATAGGTCATGGCTTTTAATCAAATAAAGATTTGCCATACTAAACTTAACTTCACAAATCAAAATGAAAAGCGCTATAATCTTCTATATATAATTAGTAATCGATAGTGGTATGACTAGTACATCAGTGTTCCGAGGTATTTGCTTCATTTAATGTATACAAAGCACAAATTAAACAGAATTAATATCATAAGTAGAGGCTTTACATAAGCAAAACATACATTTTCTTCCCCAAATCTTTTGAAAATTTTGGAAATTAATTAGAATGTTTCACATATATTTATGTTCTTTCAGCCATATGCTTGTCAACGTGTTTTTCAAATTGGGTTTTGGGAAATACATTTAAATCAATGGATGACCACAAGCTGGTGTAATGCATATACCTGACTTTCAATATAATTCAATCAACACATTTACACTTCTTTACATAATCTGAAATATGTAATGATATAGTTTTCATTTCATTTTCACTGCAAATCGGATATCTATATTCATATATTCGTTTCTTGTTTGTTATTTCTCGTATTAGTAAAACATTTTTCCATGCGACATGTATGTATAAAATTCAATGTAAGAATCAATCGTGTTGTTTAATCAAAATGTCATATTGTGCTATTATGTATTGTGCATTAATATGTCAATGAAACCAACGCCATGTTTCAAAGCGCTTTATGTTCAAAACAGATTAGTAAAACATTATTCGTGTTACCCACATTTAATATTTGATTATGAAAGAGATTTACTTTTCACACGAGTATAAGCCATTTTTAAAACTACTAATAGTTTTACCTCTTCACACGTGAGTATACTATACCTTTCATTATTCGGTTATTTTTTATATCAGGTGTTTTTGTAACAACAGCTGGTTAGCTATCTATGCAATGTTTTGTAAAGAAAACGATTACTTCCTATTTATATTAGCACAATTGTATTGTCTTGTTTTTGTTTCTTCATTTGTATTGCATATACATCATACGATGAGATATGTGAGATGTACTTTTGCAAGTAACGTCGAGTAAAAAATGTTACTGAAATTACTCCGTTAATGTATTACCAAATTAATGACATTCACATCTACTTTTCATCTTCACGACACAGTAAATATATTGTTTTAAATTGTATTGTTTAGGACACTTGAATCAATCAACATCTAATTTTGGATTTGAAACTTAGAAACGACATCGCTAAGTGGCGCGAATTACAGCGTGGCATCTGGGGTTTCCCTCACGTGATGGTAGTATTGTCTACCCCAATTATTTGAAATATTACGTGTGCCATTTTTGGCCTTCTTCACACTGTTTCTGCAACTGTTTATTAGCTGAAGATATTATATAAACTCATCTTCCAATAGTATATTGTTACGCCTACATTTATATTAAAATGTGCATACAAATTTTCTTCCGACAATTTAATCTAGACAACATATTACATTAATAATATAACCCGGTTATTATCAACAACCTGATTCAGCCATACCTTATCACTTAAAATAATGGGTTTGTTCTGTTCTTGTACTAATATGTATATCCACCAAAAGTTACAATTATATTTCAAATAGTTATATATTGTTGGTGAAAAGTTCATCAAATCCTGTAAATTAAAGCACGTTATTGTGTACTCTTTATATGATCCATATATACGCAATATATAAATTATCTTCCTATGTAGGTTAGATATAGTTATACACGTTCATGTGAGTAAGGAAATTTTCAATGGTTCTTAAATTGCCATCATATTAGCATGTCAAAGTAAATATATTTTGCTTAAATTGTATTCGTTCATGACACTTGAATGCATCGCACATTACGTTTGAAAATAAGAAAACATAATGAATGTAATATTTAAATATAAGGTATTGGCAAAGAGAGAGAGAATATTACAAGGTAGCATTTGCAAGAAAAGGATACATCAGGATAAACATAGGAATAAAAATTATGGGCAGGTAAGATAATTCACTCATAATTTGATCCAAAATAAATTGCCTTTAAGCATGGCTAATAAATTAAACATCGCTTTGCAGTTGACATAAATATTTATTATGCAACTTTGATAGAAAATATAAATTATATGGTGTATAGACTTTCAAACATTTTATCAGCCAGCGTTTAATCACTACATATGTGTCCTTGGTAATATGATTCATGTAATCATTGCAATGCTACTGTTAAAGATGTAACAAACGATTAAACTTTTAGATATGTATGTGTGTATGATTAGGATTAACAACTATTCATTGGCATCGCTACCATATATGCAGTAAGGCAGTGTATAGTGATGTCAAGCACTGGGGCTTTATGCCAAAGACATGTAACATGATGTCCCACCCAGTCCTATTATCCTAATACCAGTCCAACAGTCCCATACTAATCAAACATTGCTGAGCGTTGACAATACAAATACAATTTATGCTTATCCGCGAACCTTATAATAGTATGATTTCCGATGAAACGCAGCAACGCGCTCACATTTCTATGAAAAATACGTATTCAGTGACAACGTACACTTAGACGTTGGAAACCAAACTATGTTGAATTATCATATAATTTCACTAATGAAATAAACAGTGTAGGTAATGAGACATAAGTCCATTCATTGATATATTTGTATATATTTCCCATGATGATGTTAACACACACGTACACATGAATAGCCACACACACATGGACACAGAAAACAAGAACAACAACAACGCTTTTGAATTCAAGGCACGTGTCGTGTCATGCTAAAAGCCAAAATTACGAAGGATCCTATACTTTCAATAATGACTTAATTGAGTTTAAATATAATGATCCTGACAATATAATTACTAATAACGTTCAACAGTAAATAATAAAAATATTCTATTCTCTAAGGAGGTTCCATTTTTTGTTTGATTTCCACCGTCAAATATGATGACCAGAACGTGTTGTAGCATTTTTCGTGTTCATGCTATCGAGAGTGCAATGCTGAATGCAAATGTTTATTCCACAATTAATATGGTCAGACTGATGTTGAAAAATATAGTTGATTGGAATGCTTTGTTCGGCTGAACAGTACAGGTTAAGAGTACGAGTAACTAAGTATGTTTGCAGTGCACTACTTTCTTCGTAAAAAACATATTTAATCTTTAAATCATGAGTGTCTTATATTGATTTAATAATGTAAATCATGTGTGTTTGTAAACACGAATAAATATCATAGAACTGTATTTTGCAGCGGATACACTCGCATGGATATGAAGAGTTCATTCGGTTGGTCAATACAAATTTGCCACGAGCATATCGTAACTACATGTAAAGTGCAAACATATGTATCTGTATGTAGGAATAAATGAATAGTAGATGTAGTATACTGGTGTAATGTCGCGGTACATGCGTTTCTCGTTTTGATAAGTTCTATACATTCGTTCTCTCATAGTATCACTTTTAATTTGCCCAAAAATGTTATATCTTTAATAGCTGATAATGTGAATACAATAATCATTACAATAATATCGTTGTTGCCTTTTACAGGATTGATGCTGTATTGTATGATTAATAAAGGATTTACTTTTTTATTAAAAGAGTAAATGTAACCTTTTTCATATTTTCTATCAATGCTTTATATTTCCTTTATGATCATTATCGATTACGTCATGAGGTAAATTGTATTTATAGGTTATGTTTTGACTGACCATATACTGTTGCTGGTGTTGTGAGATGACTGTTTCATTGTAGAAACGTCTACTTAATATTTACTGACGTGATTCCTTTATACTAAGCGCCTGCCGTCCTGACGAATTTGTACAACGGTGTGCCTGCTGCTGGCCGTATAGAAAACGATGTTCCAGCTATATTTTTATACAACGGTCTGTCTGTAGTTATTCTTGAATATACAATTGCAATTAATGCAGACATCTAGATAGCACATCACCTTCATACTAGAACCCGTTCTAGTACTATTATATAATGGTATTATCCTTTATTTGTTCAACGTTATTAATAATAATTATTTCGCAAGGATTAATAACTTTAAATCCGTTTAATGTCAGCATTAATGTATGAGTGTCCTTCATTGTTTCGGCTTTACGCAAGCTAATCTAAC
Organism: Unio delphinus; assembly: GCA_029339505.1. Classification (NCBI taxonomy): domain Eukaryota; kingdom Metazoa; phylum Mollusca; class Bivalvia; order Unionida; family Unionidae; genus Unio; species Unio delphinus. Next base: position 4,391,734 of record JAQISU010000069.1, read on the forward strand.
TACATTTCGATCAACAGCGACGTTGTTGTTATTCTTGTATAATTGTGTGTATGTGCGTTTGTAAATTCATCATGGGACATATAAACAAAAATATCATTGAAATGCCTCTTGTTTCATTATCAAATATTACAATTCAACATAGTCTATTTCTCAACGACTATTTGGATCTTGTCATTAAACATGTACGTGTCCTGAAAATCGTAACATCGTTGTTGAATATTATTGAAAATCAAACTCTAAACTTATATTGAATTTGTACTAAACTTTACTTAATCTCAAATTAACTATTAACATCATTTTTGAACAAATGTGTTTTCCGTTGATTGCCCTTTCCGAATAATATCCTGGCCGAGCATTCAATGTAGCGGTCTTAACTGTATCAGTATCATAGACGTGAGTAGAAGTGTCCTTAATCCTTCTTGATTAATATACTATCTGGTTTTAATACAATGCTTTTCCCACGGTGTAAACAGCAGGCTAACCACACCAAACCCCATTTACATTCATTTTTGAAATACCAGCTTCTTCAGCTATTAGCCTAATAAGTGAAATTCAATTCACTGTGTAGTACTAACCTTGTGGTTTTATGGTGTTCTTGGTGGATGCGTTCTCAATTGAACTTTTATTGACCAAGGTTTAGAATCTATATGTTGTGTTTTCTGCCACAACCATAAGCTTCTAGTAGAAAAGAAACCTGACCAAATCTCTTTTTTGAGCAGTTACCAAATCTCATGGAGTATGGTAATTCCATAGGTGTCAACCGAATTCGTCTCGGAGATTTCAACTTTCACTTTGACTGTCCTGGAAATGTATACACATCAAAACTTCTAGATTCCATTTAAATCTTCAATCGTAAACAGTCACTTAACCAACCCACCCATAAACATAGAAACATTTTAGGCTGGATTCTTCATAGACCTGATGATAATATTCTACTGTCCAACTTTGTATCCCATGAACTTACATTAGCCCAACTATGCATTATATGCCATATAAACGTATCAGTTCCTAACCATCCACCGTTAATTTATACTAAGAGAAATGACCGTATGATAAATAGAACCAAAATAGTGCATGACATAAAAGCAGATATAACAACTTGCTTTCCTCTTACAACAGAAGGCCTCCATAACTGCCTGCGTGCATTACTTCCAAACCCAAGTGCAGAGTATCAATTCAAAAGTGTTCTCCGTGGTATAGAGTGTTCGGGAACAGCTTTGAACTCGTATATGACACTGCCTTAAAGCAGAGAGACTTTGGCTTCCACCAGACTCACTATACATAAACAAATCTAATAAGCCGCTAATATGAACGTAATAAGCATTGTTCATTGATTAAACCGCTACAGTACTTAGATCACGGAGAGTTCCAAATGCAAAGATTTCTTCGAGATAACTAGCAAACTAATGTTAATGACCGAATAAATACCAATTCCAACTAACTTTTCTACAGTACACCTTCTTGACCTATTTGCAAATATATTCTATGACAGGGTGCAAACCAGTAGAGATAAGCTTGACACCTCAATTTCAATTGACACGACATCATATAACACTTACGATACAGAATTTCAGCAACATCCTTTAGCAGCAGTTGAGTCTGTCACTGAATTTTTACAAGACTAGCCACCAAACTGAATTGATGTTTTATGTTTTCTAATTTGTCATAGTATTTGTTTTCTTTTCTTTTCTTTGTAGTCATATCATTATTGATGTTGTAAAGCGCTTAGAGGTTCTAATCATTAGGCGCAATACAAAGTCCTCATTACTATTATTATAATTAAAAAAACTTGTTTTGGAAAATAATAACATAATACATTACGCAGTTTTCCTTTAAAAGCAGTTTTCAAATCATGTTAAAACGTAATAGCTTACATAACAGTTACGCGATGTGGTTTTGTTTATCCATTGATCACATCACAAACACAATTAGAGTCTCTGTTCTTGATTGCCTGAAAACTGTTAAGTAAAGAAGGATTCAGTGTGGCGACATTATTGTATATAATGCCAACAGCTGATAAACATTTGGTCCATTCGTCTCAAAAGCATATAATAAAATATATTATTAAAAAGAATTCATTATAATTGTCTACAGTCATAACAAGCAAACCCATCATTTTAGTAACAATACCTACCCATTGAGAAAGCGTGATTTTTAAGCAGGACACCTATTAACTAAAACATACATCATGTCATGACAAATACGAATTATAAAGAGAATACGCAAACATGGAATAGTAAATATCCGATTTGATGGTGACATTTATGTATCATGACATTTATCGAGATATTTAACTAGTTCGTGGTAAAATATATATTAATACAATACGAGAGAAGATTCTAATTATTAACAAACCTGAAAAGTCATAGTATTGGCTATTGTAATGAAATTATGTTTTGCGGTAATGTTAAAAGCACGGATGCAAACTTTAACAATGAATATTACTAATTATTAGAACAAGAATAATCAGTATTTTAAAACAATATTAAGACGGAAATTGCAATATGTTTCATTTAGCATCCTGTCCATCTCATATCCAACTATAAAAAGTATTGTTAAATTAGAAATCTTGCAAACAATGGCAACTGTTGTTAAAATATGCGCCAACTTGCGGTGAAACTTATTGTTGGAATTAATTTGTTATGCCTGATCTATGTTAGTTTATACCTTTATATATCTGCATTAGGCATATTACTTTCAGCAGTATATCGCCCCAACTATCTCAAACGTTGCTTTGTTTACAGACCAGCCTGTCAAAGAAATGCCAAATAACATATAAGACGAAGTTCACCATGGCTAGAAACATATTCAATTAAAACTAGGCAATGTGATTAACGCAAACAGTATTTTTTTTCTGATAGTACATATTGTTGTTGTTGTTGTTCAGTGTAACGGCATGGCCTCCATTATAGATAGTGGAGGAAGAACTCGAGAAATCCCGAACATAACCACCAACCCACGAAAACCTACCAACACGCTTTCGGTCGTATCCATATTGGCCGAGCCCATGACTCGAGCTCACGCTAAAAGATGCGAGACTGAAATGAACCTTAACGATGGGCACTCTTGACTACTATGTTGTAGTGAATTCTAGCCAATTATAAGGATACTTAAAGCAATAGCTTCAAACATTATATTTGCCCTTTTCAAATTTAGAATGTCAAACCATATAACACCTGTTGAAATGTTTCAAAGTAGTATATTTCAATTTTAAAAAAGAAACTGAATTAAATTTCATAATACTATTTTGGGTGATCAATATCATTACGTCTTATGGTGTGAAGGTTCTAAAGAGTTTAGACTGAACAAATATTAAGAGATGCTGTTACGGATCAAGACTTATTAATAAAAAAGAACAAATGACAAGTTAGGCATATAAGAAAATTTTAGATACTGACGAAAGGTCTCAATATATATCTATACTGATTTACTATTGTCTAACTACATACAAAGTTAGGATGGTCTTGTTTATGCCACAAACTCTTGCTGTTATCAACTTGTTTTGGATGTCACCACAATGGTTGAAAGTCGAAATGCAATGAAATGATGCCAACACCGGCATACTTTAAGAAATTAATTCCCAACACCTCTACAAATTTGATGTACTTAATGGAGGATCCAAATGCTCCAGAAAATAAACTATGGACGACGCTATATTCAGTCCGCATTAGTTACAGGCGAGGATAAGCAATGTTATGATATATTTAATCTAGAAAAAGACGAGAGATGTTATTCGCAAACCAATCTTAACTGGTCCATTGCTCTTCGTCCGGAACGAGTCGGAATTCTTTGTGAAAAACAATTTTAAGCAGAAATCATGGCTGAAAGATCATATGGACCTTAACACGTACCAAAAGAAAATTGCTACACAAGTTTGAAACAAACTTCTTCAAGTAAAAAGTCTTATTTGGCTAGATGATGGAAAGCGTCATATAGGTTTTCTACTATAATATAAAGTAGAATGTCATTGTCAAGTTCAAGGATGAGGAGCCACTGCTGCAATAGTCGAGTCCATTAATCTCAGGAGAAAGATGTAATATATCAAGATTGGTTGACGAGATTCAAATGATTGTAAAAGAAATCTTGAAAAGCAGAAGCAAAAAGCTGTTACGCATTACAATAACATTTATGCACTTGCAGGAGAACATGTATATAAAGAGATAAAGTCTATCAGCCCAAACCCCAAGTACAGCATATGATATCATTTAACAAGAGTGATCTCTGATGATACGAAAAATACTTTAATTGATAATGTAAATACCTTAGCATTAGATCAACATACGTACAAAAACTAAATCGAAACTCAGACATTTTTACAAGGTCAAACCTATTAGAAGTTGCAAAGCAAACGGAAATTTCAAAATTGTAGAGAGAGGAATAAATGTTTTAATTACATCACTACATCACTTAAAATACATCTGTGACATCTGACATGTGATGAAATAACTTTGTAACAGAATTGTTACCGAGAGGAGGGTGGATTAAATGAACAATACAAACACAATTTGTGAAAGAAAATATAAATTTATGTAATAAATTATAAATGAAAAAATACAGATGTAACAACACAATAACTCATGCGCTCAACCCACAATTACACTCACAACCATTCACAATACAAGAACAAATTAAATAATAATACAAAAGGAATCTCAGATGTAAAGGGACCTCTTGGATTATACACAGATCCAAGGATCCTTTACGAAAGTTAAATTAATGCAAGTATAAATTACGAAAAATGAACACAAACGACAAACTATACTATCGCACGATGGATTGCGATAACTAGCATGACCATATACTTGTATTCAATCAAGTTGCTAGCTTTTATTGATATCTATGCGATCACTTGAAATATTATTGTGATCTGACATAAGCATGCAAATACAACAATGTATTAAATTGTATTACAATTTCAATACACATATGTGTCTCGACCCCGTATAACCGCACGATTCAGCAACAGTTGAATCGTCTCCCAGTTTCCCCGAAAACCTAGGGTTGACCAATACTATTATCGGACGTTTCCCTTCACGGATCCACCACAGTTATACGTTCAGACAACATACAACATCTACCAGAACCAACGGTTCCTCACTACCCTAGAAATCGACCCGGATGTTTTACAACTCTAGACAGCTCCGACACTCGGACTTCTAGCTTTCCGGATATTTACACGTTACACAGATGTTGACGAACAGACAGTTCGACACACAGACAGATACTTCAATTCCGTTTGCACAAATTAACGGCACAATCACATTCAGATATTTATACAGAGATGTTCCACAACAAATCAGACGATATCAAAGACGTTTATCAAAAGATGGTATCAGATGTGTTAACAGCTACGGTATCAGAAATGGTATCAACTACGTTAGCAGCTACGGTATCAGAAACATTGACATCTACGGTATCAGATTGACATCTACGGTATCAGCGATTATCAGATCTATGGTAACAGCGATTGTCAGCTACAGTATCAGAAACACGGTAACAGCTACGGTATCAGAAACACGATAACAGCTACGGTATCAGAAACATGGTAACAGCGATTGTCAGCTACAGTATCAGAAACACGGTAACAGCTACGGTATCAGAAACACGGTAACAGCTACAATAAACAAAACCAGACTAATAATAGTTGTCTCAAAAATAATCTAAGCCGTAGATTACGATATTGCATTTAAAGTCTAAAAGTGACTAGTAATTCCAAATATTCTTATTTTTACACAAGTAAAAAGCACATAATATCATGGCGCTAAAATATATCCACTTTGCACAGCAAACCTCATTCATCAAAGTATAATAGAGCCACAGCAAACCTCATTCATCAAAGTATAATAGAGCCACAGCAAACCTCATTCATCAAAGTATAATAGAGCCACAGCAAACCTCATTCATCAAAGTATAATAGAGCCGCAGCAAACCTCATTCATCAAAGTATAATAGAGCCACAGCAAACCTCATTCATCAAAGTATAATAGAGCCATATTTCGCCTTCTTCAAGATAGTTGTTAATATCTCAAGTGTTATGTATCTTTTATTTTATTTTATCTTATTAGTTTCTCTGATTTTTTTAATTGTTTTCTTTACATGCTATTGTAATGTTGTATTGTGCATCAAACTTTAATTTTTAAAAGTTAAATTCATTATCTCTGACCTGACGTTGTAATGTTTATTGTTAAACACCTAATAATGGAAATACTGTATAGAGTTCGTGACCTTGTTGCATAACCCAATACCTTTGGTAAAGTACTATTTTATTTATTTAATTCATATACAAAGTACGAATTATTAATTCAAATCAAGGCCATGCCTGGAACACTTCATAATTGCATGTATCAAACGTGTATGTCAAGAATGTTGACAATTATACGAGCATGTTTTTTGCATCTAAGATGGACATACATTATAATGATGTTTAAAGAAAGAATAGTCAATCGCCCCCTGCAAATATTGTTTTAAATAACATGCTGGGCCTGAACATCTAAAACATTTGTACAGAATTCAATAATATCTTGTAATAATACCGTATGTCATTCAACAACAGTCTGTTCATATTGTAGAAATGTGAAGATTACAAACACTAGGCGTGTTCCATTTGGAGTTCATTGCGACTGGAACACAGCTTCATTTAAGACTTCGGATTACTAGGACTTCTGAAATAGACGGTATTGTTCACACCAAGAATATTATTCAAGAGCACATTCATATGACGATATTAAAACATTTATTAAAGCACATTATATCTTATTCTAACGTCGTCCATTGTGTGCACTCTATTTTGACTTTTGTTGTAAACTGGGATACAGATAATATAGTGTACGAACCTATGATCTGACAGCTTAATAGTATTGGCCTCGATTTCGCTGTACGTGAAAGTCGGTTACTAGAATGCAGCGTTGTTATGAGCACAAAGGATTGGGGTCACCCTTTCAAGGCTTACTTTTTCGTTTAAAACCATTTGAATAGATTGACCTCAAATTACCTTTCAATGTCAAATAATGTTGGTTGCTAAGAAGACTGAATTCAAAAACTTGCTGTAAGGGTGCTAAAAGGAGACATGTACCTAAGTGATCTTACACAAACTACGTTCAGAGCCAGACTTACATCTACAAATTCAACAAATAGTTTAAATGTATGGCATGAAGCTAACATAACGCTTACCAAAGTAATAATAACTGAATTTCGATTGTTCAAGTTACGTTTAAGTATTTCAAATTGGGAATTGATTTGTTTATATAAACTTAATTTTTCGGCTGTTCAAAAGTGTATCAAGACTTAATTAACAAACTACAGTTTAGGGAAATAGTTTATTATTGAGGTTGAAGATTCTATTACCAAACCTCAGTTTAGTGAAATATTTTTACTATTGAGTTTATTATTGAGGTACATATTTTACTTAATATTTATCATCGCCAAAAGGATTTCTCACAGATTATACTCCTATAAATACAAAAAAGATGATACTTAATGCAAAACCAACCTCATCAGATAGGGGTAATCCATCTAAAAAAAGCAAAGTGTTATTCAGTACTGATGATTGCTGTTAAGAGGCCGACGTTTAGTTGACAAAACGGATATCACTATGGTAATATTTCCTTCTTTTTGTAACATCTACATCTAGTATCGAGCTATGCAATCTTTAATCAGCACAGTTACATGACCTAGAGTTAATTGTTAAGAAACGCTGTATCAACAAGCCATACATATAAGCAATACAATATTTATTTAAAGAACCTCTTTGTTTGTGTCATTGATAATTTCAGTGCATAAAATAACTGTCATTTCAATCCGAATATATTCAAATATTTCTTCATTTCACTAATATGGGTTTTTGAACATTTCTTATACTCGTCTGGTTGGTTCGCTTCAAATTCCTTCATTTCCTATATTGAACCGTTTTTCTTCCACAATAGCGACATACGGAACTGGTTTTGCTTCACTTGCAGCAGATTATGAGGATACGCGACTTTAGACGATCCATTTTATAAAACAAAGTCCTCCTACAAAAATGAAAATATGAGGTCAATAATGTTAAACCAAAACCTATATTTGTGGTCGCGCCCTCTCTGATGATGTGAATTAGATAAGACATGCATCCAAAAATTTTATGAAGCCCTAAAAAATATCCTGATTTCGGTCTCATTTAAGTTTATTGTTATAAATCCTTGTGCGTTAGCTCGTTCAGCGAGAAAATGTTTTTAAAATTAATTATGTGCATGTATCCTCCACACCAGAGTATGTGTATCCATTGAATTAAATACAGCTAAAAGGTTATGGTAATCTCTGATCACTTAAGGTATTTGTGTTTATCACTGAACAACATTAATAACATCATTAGTTTATATCTAGCGCGATAAAATATCCGAGCTGGATTTTTTGTCCAACATTATAAAATTAGCTTAATGATTACTGTCTTATTTCAATAAGTTTACTTTTTCATGAAACTCTTTAAGTACATTGTAGCATCGTTGATCATCTTCCGATGGTGTTAATAAATACAAAGTATCTGATTTGAACCATCTCATTGTTAGTGAGACTAAGTAATAATTGCGTCTAAGCAGACACAGATAGACTTATGCTATTTCCTCCGAAAACTTTCGGTAGCACAGGATGTTGTTTGTCTGGTTATTGTTTACGTGTCGCTGTGAAATCAGTGACATCCATGTTTTACAAATATAAAACATAATATGGTCTATATTGTGTAAAATATAGATCAACGGAGCAACAAAAATACTAACAAAAGATAAAAAGGTTGAGGTCACAGGCATTTTTGAGAAATATGGTACAAAACTATCAATCTATCTCCGTGACAAAAATAAGGGTAGTGATAGTGCATCTACATTCCAATGTTTACCATTAACCCCTCGGGGAAAATCACCAGAAGAAAAAGATCTTGCAGGATATAAATAATGTGGTTCTGGAGCCAGATCTGATATTTGACTTGACCAACGAGATCAACCAAGACTTGGCCAATATTCGATAAACGAATTAATACAGAATGTCATATTCATAATGTTGCTTAAAACAGTAAATCTTTATTTACTACAGACATATCGTAGATGTGAAGTTGAATCATCCATTAAACTATATAAAATAAAACACTTTTAGGGAATCAATTGCTAATTGGGTGGTACAATCTGCGCTGGAAGGTAAACTATTGTATGGAGCGGATAATTAATCATCCGATTACTAAAATAATGTAATTAATTTAGTACAGCCCAAAACGACACTGGAAATGTAGAGCATCGATTAGTAACATGTTGACCCTAGCAAAAACTACAAATTCTGCCTCCGCGGCTAGGTTAGCACGACAGGCAATATGGCAAGTTTATATACCACAACCTGAACAAATCGAGAACGCACATTATCATGTTAGCGTCCCAAATGAAGTACATCAGGGTATATATCTTGTAACAAAAAATACTGTCAAAATTGGACGACGTCAGTTAATTGTATTCGATTATTAAGAATACAGCTCCACAACATTATTGTGTTACAGCTGACACAATGATTATTCTGTTCTTATTATTACGTCTCTAAAAACATTGTTAATGATGCCGCATCTGAGATATTGCTCTGACTCGAGACACTTCAAAATACACCAAATGTAACCAATCGATAATATCATCAACGCTCCAAACAACTGTATTAGAGATGGTTAATGCTTGTGATGAATGGATCCTCATTGAGTATCTTAACGTTGACTGAGATATGTCCATTTTCGGCGCATCCTCAACAGCACTGACATCAACTAAAACAATGTGATTTTATAGAAGATTTCGTTTCGATCCTGGTTCTATCAAGGATCCTGGTAAATCAATGCCAGCATTCTGTCATCGCGTATCTGCTGGTCGATAACACAATGGTACAAACACGTCATAAACTGTCCCTTGTTTCAACTGAAATAATATCTGCTGATGAGTATCACGAACCATATTTCTAATGACAACTATTTAGTCGTTTGGTCTCCACCTATCCCAATATGTATTAATACATAGTAGTTTCCAAAATAATCTCACGATTTATTGCAAACTTACTTTTATTCGATTGTTGTCAGATTAATTTATTAAACTTTATGAAATTCTGGATCAAGTGCTTTATGATCACCGATAGTTCCTCATAATAATCTATACACGTTTTGAGAAATTGGTGCAGAGAAAAGCCAATACAAAGTGGTGGTTTGCCATGAACTCCACACATGACCGCAGCTCGTTCTTGAACAATAACCAATGGAAAAATAGTTTGTGTATATCTTTCTATATTGTGACTACTTCATCCCAAATGATGATCCTTAGAACATATTTATCACACATTGGTTTCAGACTCCATGCGTCTCCTTTCCATCGGAGTACATTATAAGTACATGATTTTATTCCTCGCTCTCTTCCGTTTCTTGTGAGTCTGTGTACAGGGGTTTAAACAACCATCTCAGCTGATAACTTTGAAACAATTATTTAGTATAGGAACTTAAACTCAGCCACACGGATACAGGATCTCTATGATTTATTCCTTAAATAAAAAAATATATCACGTCATAACATCGAATGGTTCGATTTCATGGAAATATTGTTTTTGCATAGTACACATATGTGCATTTTGATCAACGATATCTATCGGAGCTACACCTGTTTTATAACATTTTCATTCGTGTAAATTCTCTCCTGTGATGGTTTTTACTATTATTTGATATTTCGGTTATTTTACAAACCAGACATAATTAATTGTAGCTCCTAATCCTTGACTAATTTAGCCCTATTATTACAACGTAGGTCCGTTAACCCATTTACATGTATAGTGCATTTGTTAAAGGTTCCGTTACTCGTTGGGTTACATAAATTTTCGGGAAAATGTCATCTATGCTAACTCATCAACGTTGGGACTATTATTCAAAGGACACATCCAATGATTAGGTGCAATTACAGGGTACAATTGTGTATAATATGGTTTGTTAATGTCAGTCAATATTCCTGATATGGAGGTTTTACTCAGTATAGCAATTGTCTAGTAGCAAGGACACGGTAACGTATGACACCGATAATCCATTTCGTATTATATGTTTCGACTAATACGATACATTTATTTCGAAAATGTATCATCATTGATCGTCAAGTTCTTAATAAACGTTGCAACTCTTTGGTCGTTCATTCTAGCATTGATGAATTTTTCAACACCTTTGGTGTTTCGTATAATTTTGAATGTTGACCACACATGATACGCACCATCGACGAGTACTCCACCATATTATAGTGTGGGCAAATAAATGGCTTAACTGGAGTTTATATTTATATATATATATATATCGTTGTGCGGCTGCGACTCATGCCATCAGAACATGCTTGTACTTGAGAGCGGCCACCGAGTTTTCACTAAGCGTATACAAGGTACATGTGGATACGCCGTTGGGCCGTATTAGGTAAATTCAAGTAAAGAAAATCATGATGATGTCCCATTAGCTGTCACTGTTCAGTTCCTCGTCATACTATATTATTTTGTTCCCCTAACAGAACTAAAAAAAACATTGTTGTTATTCTTCTTATTATTATTAGTAGTAGTAGTAGTAGTATTAGTAAACGTAGTAGTAGTAGTAGTAGTAGTAGTAGTAGTAGTAGTAGTAGTACACATCCATACATTTGTTTTACTCATGTCCTTTTTATCATCATCATCACATGCCGGGAATGATATAATCAAACATGGTACTCATATATTTGCGGGAATTGAATAATAAGAGTCCAATGTTTTGGTGATTATTAAATTATTGTCAATGAAACAAACAGACAAACAAGTATTATTAGTCACCTGTGAAGTAACGAAAAATGTTTAGACAACAACAATGTCACGATTGAATTTTCTTGCAAATTTTTTTTGATTTTCATACATCAAATTGTATCATTATCACTAAAATCTCATTAATTTCAATAAATAAAGAGTTACTAATGCCAAAGCAATTGCAATACGTTTTACATTGTGCAAACATATTACCGTGTTTTTCTTCTGTATTGGAACGTCAGTGAGTTAAGTTACATTGCGCTGAAATCAAATCGCTTATTTTACCAAATGATTTGCAAGGTCAATGTTGCATACATATTACAGCCCTTCTGTTTCCTTCTGTATTGGAACGTCAGTGTTTAAAGCTAAATCAACTGTAGTGAGATAAGTAAAATTGTACTTGACAGATACCATATGAATCAAATCGCTTTATGCTACCGAATGCTAGCAGAGTCTAACCTGCCTGCGGCTTGCAGCCCTCAGGAGACGGAATATGAGGTGGACAACATTCTGCCCATTTATTGAATCTCCGATCTACATAACACCAATACTTGAGGTCATGAGAAACATATGTATGCAATCCACACGGAAAGTCCGGTTCACACGTTTGTCCATGTACAGCAGTGTAACTAGGTTCAGTACACTCAACGGTCTTTTCTCCATTCCAGCAAGACGGATGTCCTTCTCTGGTAGTGTCGCACGGCTTAGTGCAGCAATAATTCCAATTATCATATTTGTCTACATAACACCAGCGGTAAGGATACCCGTGATAATCGCACTCATGGCCAGTCCTACATTTGGTGTTTCCTGCGGTGTACAAGTCGTTAAACGGTTTCTCTGGACTGGGTTCTTCTGTAACAGGTTTTCCTGTAATAGGTTGTTCTGTAACAGGTTTTTCTGTTAACGGTTTTCCTGTTCTATTGCAGTTGCCGTGAACAAGAATCACCATGCCGAGTAGATGTAAAATGTGGTCCATGCTGCTACAATGATCTACAATATAATAATTTTAAAAAAATTCCATTAATGATATTTTGATAATTGAATTTTGTGCTCCAAGGTAACGTGAATATGTAAAATTGTTAGTTTAAAAGTTCAACTCCAAAGTCCAAGTGTGTAATATGTAATATAAAAATTGGTAATACGCTAAATGGGTGTTTGCTTGCTAACTATTTGCTTGCTCATGTCAAAAGTAACTTGTCCTGTTCAACAAAAAAATCAGATGACCTCACTCGAAGCACAACTGAGCTATGTAGGAATGTTTGTACGTACGTACGTACGTACTTAATTACTAAGGAATAACTGTGTATTTTGGTAAAGTAGCCCATTGACACATATATACTACAAAAACATTACATTGTTTACAATGAAATGGGGCTCACACTTACAAATATATTTAATTCGGTAAAATCTAACATGAAAAACAAATTATGGACAATTATGTAGAAGATGAAACAGTAAAAAAATTATATATATGCAGCATTGTAAATTATCATGTAAGTAGTGAAAATAAAACATGATGTATGTAGGTAGGAAGTAGGTAGGTAGGTAGGTAGGTATGTAGGTAGGTAAGTAGGTAGGTAGTTAGGTAGGTCGGTACGTACGTAAATGTATGTATGTATGTATGTATGTATGTATGTATGTATGTATGTATGTATGTATGTATGTATGTATGTATGTATGTATGTATAACTTTCTTATTTCAAGATATAACACCTACCACGCATGTTTTGACATAATTCATTAAATTACAGCATTATGTCAGCATAAACATGGGTAAAGACCTTTATATACATTGTCAAAGTCACAAAAGATAATTTGTAAAATTATATATGTATAAAACAACATAAAACGTCCATCATTTAAAATTAACAGACACTGCAAGCTAACTTATTAAATACCACAAATAATGTCCATTCATCTGGATAAAAAGTACTTCCCATACATAATGACCGATATGCTTGATAAACCTTAGCATACTTTGACATATTGTCCAATCGGCTTGATGAACATTGGCATCATCTTAACATTTCAAACAAAACCAACCGACATTCATCACTGCTTTAACCTGTTTGTTAAGAGCTTCCAAATACATTGGCCACTGAACAAGATGCAATTTAAGAGGATGTTATCTACGGATTCCAATTTAGGAATTAAGTCTTTAAATGTTTACGTGAAAACTAAAATAGGACATTTCTAATAATATTGTTGTACCAATACAGTTATTAAAATTTTGCTTCAAAGAATAAAAAATGTACGTTATCAGTTACGTAGTGCTTGAAGCAATCGCCATTAATTATGATGAAAGCATAACTGAATATGTTAGCCTGTTAGAGACAGAGCGCCTCAGGTATCGGTGAAATGGCTACGCTTTCAGGAATATGCAAGTTTAACCTAATAAGGGACCAGTCCTGCTCCGCCTGTCTTGAATCTTCAATGCCTAATACAATAATCTTTAATAAATATTTGTATGCACCTTCTTCATGAACCATTAAGAATATGAACAAGTAAGAATCATCTAAGAAACAAGAATCATCTAAGAAGAAACAGAACACATTTAAGTTTATTTGTAATCAAAAAGTATTGTGTGTGTGTGTGCAAAGCAAAAATAGTCATAACAAATTACAGTTTTCGCCTCTTCTTTGGAAGAGATCATTTTCAGATTATACTGAGCAGCAGAGAGGGTGAACAGACCACGATTTCAAGCAAAAATAAGGCTTCCAGATCACGTTTTCGAACAAAATATGGCCTATAGATAACGTTTTCGAACAAAATATCAGGTTTCCAACAAATCTCATTTAACCAAAAAAAAAGTCTCCATTTTTGCAAAAACGGAGATTTTACGATTTTTTAATCAATTTTGCTCGCAACGATGTGGTCATCCACCCTCTCTGCTGCTAAAGTTTTCAGTTCTGGGATAACAAAATATAATAAATGATTTGATCAAGTCTTTAGGATCTCACAAACAGACTAATCGCTAACACCTCTTCTTGTAAATCAATCAGATTATTTGACTGGTCTGTAAGTTTGAAATTAATTCTCGTTAACGAATTATTATGGCATCGCATGTAGACAGGATTAATTGGGTTTTCAATAATTAGGAATCCTGGAGGAGCTGTTGGTGCAAATGAATAAAGAATATATCCCTGCTGAGCTTGATTTGATTGCTCTAGATTAATCTGATAGCTTCCTTCGATAACATCACATACTAAATTGAGCGCAATCACCGATGAAATATTCACGTTGAACGGAGCGATATGCCTACCACCACCATCTGGATCATTATTATATTTGAGGAGGACAGTTGAATCTGATTTTTGTAGCGCTTTGATATCGGTTTTAACAATTCTTGCTAATTCATCAGCGTTGTATTTCGGAAACTTGAAATTACGCAGATTGTCTTCTGTGATATTGTAATCGGTTAGGAATCGTTGTTTATTGTCGCTGTTGTCATTAATTATTGTTTGAATAATTAGTTCATAGATATATTCCATGTCCGATATAAGTTGATTTATTATTTCAACGTGTTTTTGCGATCTTGTTTTCCGTAGTTGTTCTAGTTGTGTGTCATATAATTGTTTAATCTCATTAAAATAACCACGGACGTCAGTTAGCGTAAATGAAATAGTAACAGATGAGTCGGTTGTTCTTTTAATGATAAAATCCCATTGCAATGTGTCTTTGTTGGTGAATATAAATCTATCGGCGATTTTTCCTTTTCTTATATCAGATAAATCATCTCGATAACTGGGATTGATTTCATGATATGATTGTACATCCGTGGTTAAGTCGGTGGTGGATTTTTCCGGTGGTAATTCAGGCCATCCTAGTACGGTTCTAATAGAACTTTGATAGATATCTACGACGTATCCTTCTGTGCTTATCTCAATTGCGGATGATAGTGTCGGCTCATGAACTGTTATAGCGATTTTTGATTCTTTTCCATTAATCGATTTTATTCTACGCGCGAATTCATTATTGATTTGTTCAATTTGGTATGATCCGGTTGGTATCGAAACGACGTTCCAGTCTGGGGTTCCGTCGGGTTTATTCTTATTTGCAAACACTAAAGAATTATTGGGTTGTTGACCACCAAATGATTTTGATCTGATATTAGGCCAACTGTGATACACTCGTAGTTTTGCTAGCGCTATCTCCTTCACGGGGACTGGGCTAGGGAAATTCACACTAAACTCGGGTTCCGTTGATGTAATGAAATATCATACTTGTTTGTACTGGGTTCGTGTTCACCACTACTCGTTGAAGTAATTCCATCGGTGTCGTCATTGTTATTATACTCATGTTGTCGCTCTAATTTTGACACCGCGGAATCATAAATACTGACCATCACTGAGAACTCACAATTTGGTATGGTTGAGGTTATTGAGATCATTCTGGTTTTTGGGTTCGTGTTTTCTAATTCCATCGGTGTTGTCATTGTTATTATACTCATGTTGTCGCTCTAATTTCGATATCGCGGAATCAAAAATACTGACCATCGCTGAGAATTCACTATCTGATATAATCGTATTATCGAGTGACGACGATATCATCAGGGATAACTGCGAATATGCGCTTGATGCAATATGAAATTGAAGTAAGTAATTCTGCAGTTTACTCTGGCTGCATGATGATATGTTTTTTGCTATCCCGGTTGATATACCCCCGATTGTAGCCACCGCAGAAATGCAAATTGGAACTACGACCGGGGCAATCATTGTAACAGATGCTAGTATTATTCCGGCACCAGTGAGAATGCTTGACACCGAGTACACAGTAATATCAATTGCGGTGATTCTTCGTCGGTATTTTTTTATTTTTATTTGATACTCCTCGGCGAGGGTTTTGAGTCTAGTTTGAAATTCTCTGACCTGATCATAGCGACATTGCGTTGATGAAATCATTTTTATTTTAAAAACGCTAGCGTTTTCAATTGTGAAATCTAAAGGATTTTCCTTTCAATTTAGTTATTTACTTCGCATACGAATTCTAAGCACCAGGTGATTTCTTTTCTAATGGTGTTATCAACCGCGACAATCTCAAATTCTTCTTCACCCCGGATAATTACTGTTGCGGTGCCACCAAAGTAGGTTTTACCGCTTACGATGATATCAAATTGTTTGTTAGAGATTAACGTCATCCTGTAGATACCATGAGGCCACTTCTCGATATTGACTTTCAATTTAGCATTAGATTCTTTTACCCAATCAAAGGTCCCATGCTTTACCCTTTCAGAGGTTTCTTTTAGTTTAAGAATATCGTCGTAAACGTCGAGATAGGTTTTATTGATTTCGGTATATTTCATCAACGTTCCATCGCGGCGTTTAAAAAATGAAACCAAAAGGAGGCCGAATCCAAAACCTTTTTCGGTACTATAATTCCTGTCGAGTTGAGATTATGTCGTCGTGATATTGTAACTTTTAGAACCCTCAAAGAACTTATTAACCATTTCATTTGTGAGCTTTTGTTCGTCAAAAGCTTTTTTAACTTCAGCGAGAGTCATGCCTGCCACAAGCGGGGTTCCAAAAAACTTAACAATGACGTCGTTAGTGGGTTTTTGATCTTCTATTAGTTTAGAAATCTCGAGATAATTTGCCTTGATTTCATTTTCATTCATCATCCTTCCCGCGTCCTTGTTAAAAAAGAATAGCGATAGATAGTTTTTAATTTCAGCGAGAGTCATGCCAACCACAAGCGGTGTTCCAAAGAATTTATGTATGACATTTTTGCGAAAATTATTATAACCTCGTATAAGATCATTCAGCTCACGTTCGTTGGTAGCAATCGCGTCGGTGATCGTAGACACAAGTGCGCATGGTTTAAGTCGTCCGTCGTTGGAATACAGCGCAATAGAGTTTTCAGCGGCGTCGCGCTGCCGTATCAAAATGTCATTCAATGACACATCACTGGATTTCAATTTACCCTGTTTGTCTTGAAATACAACTATTTCATTAGGATCAACATTTGTTAAGTTCAACGTCTCAGCGATTTCATCTTCAATTATTTTTTTTATATCCTTGACAGAATCAGGTGGTGCAGTGCCATCGGGTTTGGGTTTCAAAGATCTCCCCCAAATATCAATCATGTTATTGTAAAACTCTTTCTCTCTCTAAAATCGTTTTTGACGACTTCGTTGAAAAATCTTCGATTTTCTCCAGCGATTACTAGTGTATTCATTAACGACAACATGTGGTGGTTTTCCGCTTGGGTTACTCAAGGAGTTAGAAATAGCGTCAAGGACATTTAATACTTCGCTGCCACATATTGGTGGGTCATTCATTTGTTGTGTTGGTAGCGTAGAATACCAAGTCTTCATTGGAAGGGTTTTTATATACCGCATAAACTCTTTTGGTGGGGCTAATCCATATGAATCGAAATAAACAATCCCACGTGGATCAATAGCGTATGCAACCCAGTGAGTTCCAGGTCCGGTGCTGTTATCTAAATTAATGATTCCGGTTTCAACGCTGTTTGGTTGATGTGGTAATTGATCTTTCATAAAGACACCTCTGAAGTTTTTAATCGCTAGTTTTTTTAGCAGCATCCATTAAATCAAAATTGGACATGGGAACCATCGAAGATTTCTGAATTAATAAATCGTTCCTGGTAGTCTTAGACCCTTTCCGCTGTACCACGAATACGGGGTTCCTGGTAGTCTTAGACCCTTTCCGCTGTACCACGAATACGGGGTTCCTGGTAGTCTTAGACCCTTTCCCTTTTTTTATATCCTTTCCCAGTTGCTTTCTTTAGTGCCATTCCTGCTGCAGTACCAACGGCTCCTAACGCAGCCGCTTTAGCCACCGCTGGGGCTGCTGCTGCAATCAATGCTGGAATCGCAGCTAACAACGGAAATATACCGCCTGTTTTAATCATATTTTTGATAGCAGCCGCAGAGAGAGTAATCTGAACACCTTTCTTGGCTGCAAGTGCATCATTGAAATGTTTTATTTGACGAGTTGTCAGTGATAATTTATTTGCACCACCAGTCATTTGGTTGGGTTTCAACGTGATTGTGGTTCCACATTTTTTAGCTGATTCCGATTGCAATTTTTTTAATTGACCGGGAGTTAACGCAACACTAATAGTACTGTATGACATTATACATAATTGATTGATTCTAAATCGTTTACATGTTTTCCACTGGTGCATCTACCACTCTCATTCTTCCACCAACACCTTCAAGTAGCATTGATTTATCACTGAGAATGACAGCAACCGCTCTATAATCAGCAATAGCACCACGAGTCACATTAGCTCTAAAGTGTATATCAACAACAGATTGTCTCATCAAATCGAGATGTTCCAGTGAGAAGTAATAGATCGGATACAGACTTTTAAAATCATATTGTGATATTTGCAAACCAGTATCGACATTTTGATCGCGTGCCATAAATGACAACAGACGATGATAAACTCGTGCAATATGATTTTCTGTGTAATTAAGTTGTATATCCTCGGATGGTTCCTGTTGGCCGTTTCTTCTCAGTGAGACGTCTTTCACACCTAATTGATTAAATATCATATGACTGGAGAGTTGATTGCCAACTCGTGTGTTATCCTGTAACGCTACAAATATATGACGTGGCGCAGAAACGCCTTGTTTTGATGCTAGGTTCCAAGTGAATAACCCGTTGATATTTGATTGTTTAACATCTGTACTCACGGTTAGCCACCTTAGTAATGATTTTCCTCCTTGGTCCATAAATGATAGTAATCGTTCTTCTGTGGTAATTGCTGGAGTCAACACTGGCATCCACAATGATATTTTTGTTAAATTGACTTTACCGGCATCAGCATTGGGATTTGCAGCATCTGCTGGAATCCTACAGATTGCGTCATTATCATCACTTTTTCGTACAAGCGATACTGTATGCTTCGCCCCGTAGATAACTTTTCTGACGTTTCTACAGAATCCAAATATATGATGCAGTGGAATCGCGCATGAAAATGATTTACGCGCTCCTTGCAACATTGAGTTTCGTGTTGCAGCTCCGAGATTGAAATTAACATCATTGTTTATAATCATATTCTCGACATCAGCATCACTATTATCACGTTTTTTTGGTCGTCTTACAACAAATTGATTTCCACCAGCGGTATTTGTAACATCTTTTGCAAACATCATAGAGGGTCCTGCTGATCTTGTATAATCATCAGAATATCTCGCTAACCCTATTATTGCTGTAGCCACATCAACATCGCGATCTATCGACTCGATTTCTTTTCCATCAATGAGATATCTAGCACTCTCAAATAGCGCCATGATACCATTATTGACAAACCCGACTTGAGTACCAGCTGGATACGGTGCTGGTACAGCAGGAGTATCATCAGCTGTTACAAGTTCTCCTTCGATTTCGATAAACGCTTCACAGGGTAAAAAGTATTTACTGGTATCATGGACTTGAAGATCAATTCTTGCTCGACTATTTGAGTCTATGGCATGATAGGCGTAATATTGATAATCGCGAACAGAATCATCCTTGCAAACTGGGGCATCTATATCAAACGCTGGATCAGGTGACTGTTTGAACATTTTATTCTATTTATCAGAGTCTAAATAGTGAAATCGTAAACGATTTTTCCATTCTCATCGTCGTAGTTTTTTAAAGCCACTTCCTGCTATCATATTTGCAATATTGCTTTGGTCGGGGGTTAAAGCCATCGACGCTAATTTTTCGTCTACTGTGTTATTTATAATTCTACTAACACTTGCAGGCATTTCCGCTGTAGATGGCAATGGTACCGGTTTCTTTTTTCGTCTCACTAATGATGTTATTTTATTCTTCGCAGTTGAAAACGCTTTTCCAGCAAAATCTCCAACAGCACTAATAACCTTATCACGAATAACATCAATGGCTTTCATTCCTAGTTGTTTAGCCAACGGCATCACTTTTGGAGCCATTCTCGCAAATAACCCTGCAATGGTATTGCCTAAACCATCTCCGTAGTATGCTCTATAAACCGGAAACCGTGAATTAACTACGTAGACGGGGGTTGGTTTATCATGATTGTAGTGTATGATCATTATTTGAAATCAGAAACAATTTTTCAATTGACTTTTCAATTCAGTCACTATGATACCCATTTGCTAACTCGTCAATGAAATCTCGATATGTGCTGATATCCATGATACCTCCCTGAAATAATCGTCTACAGATATCAGCTGCTTCATTAATTATTTCCGGTGAGTTATTTCCAGCTCGGAAACCTCCTACAAGAACTTCTAATCGTGATATATCATTGATAACACTACCAGGACATGTCGTGGTAGAGTCAAAGACTCCAGCGTTGAAATCCTTTGGATTTCCAATCGAATATCCTTTTCCGCTTGTTTCCTCAGTTGTACCAGTTGCGCCCTCACTATCATCAAGTAATTGCCTTTGTCGGCCTCGACTTTGTTGTTTTTGTATACCATAGCTATCAACTCCTGCTTTAAAAGTTCTGTACTCAATCGTATCCTTTTTAAAATTACCAGTAATCTCCTTGTTTATTTTATATAACCAATCTACCCAGTCGTCTCGTTTAATTCTACTGTTTTTATACTCGTCTTTTAAAAACTCTTCCCTTGAATAATATTTTTGGATAGCGAAAATGCCAAAATCTGCATAATCTTCGAGTTTTATTAATTGAGATTCTTTGATTTCTGTTATAGCTCCTTCGGTGAATTTGTCTATAAAGGGAACATCTCTTGGGGTGACGACATCAACAGGTTGTGGTTCAGGTGTGGAAACTCTTTGAGTTTCAGGCGCAGAATCATCAATATCAGCTAATTGTTCATACTCGCGCTGAGTTTTTATATCACTGGATAACTGTTGTATCCCTGCGCGTGTTTGTCCGGTCTCTGCTACTATCTTTTCAAGCGTATCAAGCAGCGGTGCCTTCTTTACTCGTTCTCGCTCAGGAATATCTCCGTATATCGCTGCTTCAGTTAACTTTTTCACATCTTTGGTCGCACTTGTTATCGGAGTAAACAGTTGTTCACTTGACACAGAAAAGTCAGTCTGCGCTTGTTGTCGTTGTTGCAGTTTATTCCGTACAGAGTCACGAATTGGTTCAAATCTCCTGATTGCATCCAGTCGTTCACGAGCCAATCGGGTTGTTAATGCTTCATTGACCATTATTTGAAATCAGAAACAATTTTTCAATTGCAAAACAATTTTTCAATCCCGACCTAACACCATCGTGGAAGTGTTTTAACATCTCTATCATTGATGGCGAAAGTGTGGAAATCCTTATAAAAATAAATAATATCACACTTTCCCCACTTTTCCATTGATCAATCCGAACCAGCCATCAATTTTTTATTCACTGATTTCAACAGTTTTAATCAAAAAATGCTAAAAAAAAATTAAAATCTCTATGAGGGACGGTCACAATCAAATAATGATAAATGGTTGGTCAATCAAAATTATTCATTTTCTTGAATTAACGCCCGTAGGTTTCTAACTTTAGAATTAACCTCCTTTTTCAATTCGTATTCGTACCCCAATTCTTTTCGTATTCGTTCTACGATGGTATACAACGGAGCGAACACACTTACGTCACTGGAGAATGCGAGAGAGTCCCGAATAGAATTCTGAATTCTTTTGATGAGCGCATACTTCTTTGGTAGCATATATTTATTGTTGTTAACTCCGTATTCTATATCCTGAAAATCAGACATGATTTGATCAGGATTTAACCCATCTGATAGTTCAATATCCCAACTTTTCAATTTTGAAATCTCGGATATGATGCTATTCATGTTTTCAGAATTCATTATTCTATAATAATGATATATTTCTAAATGAAAAATATGACGCATTAGACGTAACTAAATCGAATTTTCTGTCCTGTCTTTTTTGAAATCGCCGTTTTGGTTACCCCCTCTGCAACTTTTTGTACTGAGGGTGGACAAATATCGAAGTGCCTACCGGCGCTGGTTATTGATTGAAATATTTTTTCTTCGTTAGTTGTTGTATTCAAAGATTTTACTGGTCTCGCTTTTTTCGAGTATTTCCCAGTCCCCCCTCGTTCGGAATTTTCACTTTGTGTGATAGCCTGCAGATTTGATAAAGAATTGTTTTTCGGATTAAAATCGATATGATCAATAACAAAATCATCCTCGATCAATCCATAAAAACACTCAAATGCGAAACGATGATTGAGATAAGTTTTCTTTCCAGCACCAAACACCAAGTACCCTTGATTATTCACAGAACCAACTGGTTTCTTCAGTCTGCAGTTTCTTACAACACCATCACTGGATGCTTCATAATTTGTGATCACAGGGTGTTGTCTGAATTCTTGGTTCATTCGTATACATAATACTATTGTTTGTCTAATTCATTGTTTGGTTTAATGATAAATCTTTCGATGTAGTCTTGAGGAGTTCTTATGATTTTATCCTTGATACTGACTTTGTCAGCGTCAAGAATACTGACTTTGTCAGCGTCAAGAATACTGACTTTGTCAGCGTCAGGGTCATAATTTCTGATTGATTGTCCATTTTTTATTCTTTTATCATAATAACGCTTCAATTCCCTGTATCGCTTACCACCGCAATTCAAACACAACTGAGATTTTCCCCTGACCCTAACTCCACATAGAATACAAGGTAACGGACCAAGGCTTCCACGACGAAAGCTTTGCATATGATACCCACAAAACTCATTTCTGCATGATTTGTTACACGGGGTTATTGATCCAATCATAAGCCACTTGCAGTGATTCATTATATAAAAATCTTTCATTTAAATGCTTGTTTTAATTATAGCATGAGGGAATTAAGGAGAACGCCTTCGAAAAATGCTGATAAGGAGTTTAAGAGATTATTAAAAATCAATCCTAGATTTAATCTCGATAGACCCAAAAAACGTCCAATAGACGGAAACATGAAAGAGTTTAAGAGATTATTAAAAATCAATCCTAGATTTAATCTCGATAAACCCAAAAAACGTAACAAACGTCCAAGAGACGGAAACATGAAAGAGTTTAAGAGATTATTAAAAATTAGTCCTAAATTTAATATCGATAGACCCAAAAAACGTAATAAACGTCCAAGAGACGGAAACATGAAAGAGTTTAAGAGATTATTAAAAATTAGTCCTAAATTTAATCTCGATAAACCAAAAAACGTAACAAAATTAGTCCTAAATTTAATCTCGATAGACCCAAAAAACGTTTAATAGACGGAAACATGAAAGAGTTTAAGAGATTATTAAAAATTAGTCCTAAATTTAATCTCGATAAACCAAAAAAAACGTCCAAGAGAGATTACCCCTGGAAAGATGCTCAATTCAATCTCGATATAGTTTCTAATACACCAAAGAATACAATTCTTGATAAAGCCATGATTAGTAAAATCAGAGACTGTTTTAATGAATTCAAGCGTGATGGAGCATCTTATTGTTGGTCAACATTTCGAATTGATGGTGTTGTTGACGCTACCATGAATGATGAAAAAGCAGCAGTTATAATTTCACGTGTTGGGGAAAAACGGCATTTTTTCCGAATCAAATTCATTATCGAAGTCGATGGCAAATGGATTATTAGGGATAAATTTGAACCAATCCTCAAGAATATAAAAGCTGTCATTGTGAGTAGAGATTCCAAACCAGGAATTCTAACCGGAATCGATAAGCCATACTACGAAAGATCTTATCCCGTAACAGCAATGGTTTATGGGATATATCCGTTAAATGATAAACCCGATATCGCAAAACTAGCTCCTATGAAATATTCTAGTTCACTGAATTGTGTAGCAGAACGAATAATAGAACACTTCACAAATGCATCCCGAGGAAATAAACTAACTGATCTAAGACGAAAAAAAATAACCGAGTGGGAATTAACGGTAAAACAGCACGGTGCAAAGATTTCTGATATAGCTAAATTAGAAGCATCATTAAAATTCCCAATATCAGTAACAACAATAACCGGAGAAGTATTATACGAACCGAAATATCAATCGCGAGGAGCCCCAATACAGATTATTGATCATAACAAACACGCGTGGACACCTGCGGTAACAATATTTCCACGAGAACGAACCGTGAAATATATCCCTAAGGAGTTCGTCGGGGATGTTTTCTATGAAGAGAGATTATTCGATGCTATTTATGCGTTGTGTAAAGATGATCCTGTGTCAGTGTGGTTACTTAGAAGTGATGAAGATCCCGAAATAGGATTCGATCAATTTGTAAAACCAAATGGTGAATTATATCGCATTGAAGAATTAGATAACAGAATGAGAAAAATCGCTAGTGATTTTTCACCGGAGAATTCCCATGAAAAACTACTCACGGATAGTTTTACTATTCCATCAGTGGTAGCTCACTTCGCAAGAGAAAAAACTCATGGCGTCCAACACGAAGTGATTTTCTCGAGGATGTTAAATTGAGTTGCGTCAAATTTGGTCATAGAGGACTGTGGAATACGAAATACTCACGTGATGGTATGATTTCAATTGATATATCCGCGTGTTATCCTGGAAGTTTTCTCGGATATGGGGAATGCGCTGAGTACTTCAAACGATTTGGACACCCCACGCATGAAATGACTCGTGTTGCGATTAATGGACCATTGCCTGATTTTGATTTAACCGGATTCGCTCGTGTGATATCATTTGAATTAGCTACAGGGTTACATCCGTGTAGTTATGTTTGGCTCGGTAGACACCTATCTGAAAAACACTGGATGCCAATAGTGCTATTGAGATATATGATTGATTGTGGTATGCTAATATCGTTGATTGTTTCCGAGGCTATTATATGCTATCGAGCTCAGAAAGAAGTTTGGCTACCACAACTCGATCTAGATAGAATAATCAACGAACTACGAAAACAGTTTCCAGATTTCAGTGAAGAAGAAATCATAAATTGGTCTAAGAAGTTATTTGAAATTAAAAAAGAACAAGCAAAAGATCTCGGAAGAAGAATAATCGGTAAATTTACCCAGGGTGGACGATACGACAACGCAAAATACTCTTCGCGGTTGATCATAGATGTCGCTGAATATGATTTTATTGTAGCGGATTTAATGAAACAGGGAAAACTTGTATCCCGTAAGGATGCTTTTCTATCCAATGGTGAGAAATTAGGTACGGTTGTTACCTACTGTGATGGATATAATTCCCAGTACACACATTTGAGAAGTTCAATGTTAGCCTATGCTTCTATTAATCTATTTTCGATGATAAATAGATTTCCTAATACCGCGGTTAGAGTGGCCACTGATTCGATGTATATACATAATAAGTACAAATCAGCTGTAGCGGCATTCACAGATCCCGAAGAAAATTGGGGGCGTTGGCGATTTAAAAAGGAGATGCTACATGAGTATTGTGAATCCGCAGACGTTGCCATGGATGATAAATATCTTTGTTGTAACCGTATTGAAATTCACTCAGAATTTTCTAATGCACCACCGGTATCTGATCCAGTATGTAGATATAAGACAGTTTTTTTAAACGGTTGTGGTGGGTCAGGAAAGACAACTCGTGCAATTGAATTATTTCGTCGTGGAAACGCTAGCGTTTCTAACATGATTGTGCTAACACCGACTCACAGACTCGCCAGAGAGATGATACAACGAGGGGTAAATGCTTACACTTACCATAGTTTCTTTCGATGGAAGGGTGACAAATGGACTCCTGAGCGTATGGGTGATAAATTCATTCCTGAAATCTTAATTTGGGATGAAATATGCACAGTGTCATTAGATGTATTAAAAACATTTCTTGAGTGGTTGTTAAACAAAAACACAAAAGTCGTCATGTGCGGTGATCACGGCCAACCACCACCATTTGTCGGTGCATCTCCACATGAATGGCTAAGGGGTTTTGTAAACTATTATGAAGAAATTACCACTGATTATAGATCACTTGATGAACGATTACGAGAATTTAAGAAACTAATTAGATTACAACCGGATAGAATCCAATGCGAAATAGCGCGTGAAGTGATTTCAGAAACTCCAATGAATAATTTCTGGGAAACATGGAGACCAAACGATTTGATCATTGCAAGTAGAAAAATAGTCAGGGACACACTTCAAATGAAGTTATTTGAATTGCATAAAGAAAAATTTGCAACGCTTCCAGTACCCCTTTGTTATAGGCCATCGGATACACGAAAACAGAATATTGAAGTTGATATTCCAGGACAGAGTGAAAAACAAATTCTCGTATTAAATGATATTGTGCTGGTTGATATCAATGTCGTTGAAGATGCATTGCGTGCTAATAAATCCCCGTGGACGCTAGGATACGCAGCAACAATACACTCTTCACAGGGATTGACTATATCGAATACAATTGTTTGGATGGTGGATAATCACATCGAATGGTCGAATTTAGTCTATCTCGCAGTATCCAGAGTACAAAACATAAATCAACTTCGAAGAGTTGTCCTCGATGATAATGACACAACAATGGATGATATTGATGTTAAAATTATTGATAAAAAACTCTCCGGTTACAAACAACAGGACAAAAAAAAACAACGAGAATTTGATATTGATGCTAAATTAATAATCACTTTGAAGAAACAACAGAATAATCACTGCGCGAGTTGCAATTGTATAATGCGTTGGCAGTATTCGGATAAGGATCCTCGCCAATTCACCGTAGACAGAAAAAATAACAATCTCGGTCATGTCAGAAATAATGTGATGTTGACTTGTCTTGAGTGCAATAGACGCAACGGTGCTAGTTAAGACCATGCGGTGGCAATTGAGTATCATCATGAATCACTTGTAGTTGTTGTCGAGTAAAACCCCGCTGAGGGGCAGTTGAATCCAGTTTATAGACTGGAGGTCTACCAGTTGATCGTGTTATACTAGATATCTTATGCGTAGTGACGCTCCAAATAGGATCAGTAGCCCTTTTTCTACCCCCTTCAAGCTCTCCTGGTTCGTATAAGTACCTCACAATGACATTACTACCAAGAATTGGTTCTTTGAAATCTTTTTGTGGTTGTACGGGTATTGACTTCTTTTTAATCGCGTTGATAGGTTTCATGTTGATTGTTCTAGTAATCTCGTTATTCAGTGCAGTAATCACAGATGGTAATCTTTTAACCCATTCACGGGATCGCTTTTCTTGAATGAATTCTTTTGCGTATTGATATCCAAATAACCGCTCAGCAATCGTCCGATTAAATCGTTCTACAATGGCCTGATCGCGATGTAGCGCAGTATGCCCTCGTCGTATGGTGACATTGTGATGTTTCATTGTTGATAACACTACACCCTGAAATTCCTTGCCAGGATCAACCTGCAATAGATTTGGCCAGTGCAGAGGACCTCGTCGATAAATCCTTTCAAATGCAGAAGCGACTTCAGTGGCTGATTTTGTTTTTAACGGTTCTGCTTCTTTGTATCGACTTGCAATATCAACTACGGTTAAAGCGTATTTGTAACCACGATCATGTGGCAGAAATAATATATCAGCCTGATGAACTTCATTAGGAGCGGTCACATCAAAATGCGAGAATTGAATTTGTTTAGGCGGTGGTAGATAAATTTGCCATAGTGCCTGTTTGGATAACCAATTAGCCGCAGTGGTTTTTTTTTCACTTTTGCAGCGCTAGCGAGTTTATGGACTGCTGATTTACCCCTCCAGTATCCTCTTGGAGAATAATAAATTGATTCCATATTATTAATTACCAGCACCTAACATCAATTTACTTTTCATAGCCGATTTTATCAAAAATGAAGACAATTTTTCTTTGAAAGATTTGTCAGGAATAGCATTTAACGCATGAATTAATTTCACATCTGCTAGATGCCTGTTTCGCAGATTGCTGCTTTTATAAGCAACATCATGAAGGTGACAGGCCTTATCAATGGCGTTTATTGGTTCTTCACCGGGGTTGGGTTGATTTTGATTATTGAGTCTGATATCAAGTCTGGTTCCTGGTCCACAGTAGCTATATCCTGGGAGGTGCTTTTCTCCGGGGTACTTTGCCCATGGGGTTCCAGGGAGCTTTGCCAATTTGGCTGCGATATCACCTCCTCGTTTTTTTTTTAAATCAGATCTCATAGACACAAATCTAAATTTCTTTGTACCACATTGCACGCATTTACCAGAAAGCGCTGATCGGTTATTTTTAGTTGTAACCGTCGTCACATCATCTGTGCCAGTACGCGTTTTATACTTCACACAATATAGATCCATAATTTATGTATAGAAATATGGATATAATTGATTTTTCAGCGACTAAAACAAGAGAACCAATTAAGCATCATGCAGCGCTACCAAACTCTATCCGGATGATTATAATCGGGCCATCTGGATCCGGTAAAACGCAATTGTTGCTCAATTTAATAATGAGATGGATGAAGTGGGATAAGTTGTATTTAATTGCCCCTAGCGTAGATGATCAACGATGTTATGAAGTGTTAAAGGATTTTGACGAGAATGCATCAGAAATTAAGGGTGAGAACGCCATTGATTTTATAACCGATATCGATGAAGCACCGAGTATTGATGATATTGATGAATATATTAACAATTTAGTCGTATACGACGATATAATGTTGGATAAACAAAAAAATCCTGCTAGAATATTTTCCCGTGGGCGTCACAAAAACACTGACGTGATATATGTCACTCAACGCTACACTCAGGTTCCAAAAGTCATCAGAGATAACTGCAATATTCTTTCTGTATTCAACGGAGTTGATACTCATACTCTTAGAAATATTTGGCAGACATGGTGTTCTGAAATGGACTTCAATCAATTTCGAGATTTCTTTAGTCATGCTCAGTCGACTCCGCACGGATTCGCAACAATAAATCTACATGATCCTCGGACACGATATCGTATCGGACTGGATCAAATATTCGGTTAAAATCATTTATTATTTTTTGTTAACCCAGAACTGAAAACTTTAGCAGCAGAGAGGGTGGATGACCACATCGTTGCGAGCAAAATTGATTAAAAAAATCGTAAAATCTCCGTTTTTGCAAAAATGGAGACTTTTTTTTGGGTTAAATGAGATTTGTTGGAAACCTGATATTTTGTTCGAAAACGTTATCTATAGGCCATATTTTGTTCGAAAACGTGATCTGGAAGCCTTATTTTTGCTTGAAATCGTGGTCTGTTCACCCTATCTGCTGCTTACTGTTATGTGGGAATTTAAAGATAACATCAACCTCATATATGACTTCATTTTATGGAAGATTTTGTCACAAAATGTACTGTGTGTGATCGTTCTTGTAAACGACGATGCGTACCCATAACACCAAAAATACAAAATTAATAGTCTTGTATATCAAATTTGTTGTCGATAGGACGTGATTTCATTAACTCTCTTGTAATTTTTGAATGTTTTAGTCAAGCGAATCGACTCAGCAGATAGTTTTGTTCTATATCAATCACACGTGATGGAACTAAAAGAAACTTCCATTGGAACGGGTAATTTGTTATCTCTTAACGTTCTATGCTTACATGCGGGCTTCGTAAGCACACGTGGCAGTTAAAATAAGCGAAAGTTATATACAACCACGAACATCGAATTCGGCAGAGCATTTTTGTTTTCATCGTACAGCAACATGAACAGTACATTTCCATAAACACAAGTAGAAACAAAATTGTTTTGATTTATATAAGAAATCGAAAGAATATTCTTTCCTGGATCGATTGCATCGGGAATCACTATCATTGGTAGTACGCATTCTGTTTTATAGATATGTATACATATCGATGGATAACGATTTACTATTTCTGTTACAAACGTTGCCATGTACGCATGAAACCATCTCTCCTTAGCGATTATACAATAATTGGTGCTTTAAAGCACTGGAATTCATCATTTGTAACATCTTGATAGTTTCACATTAGATAACTTGAAGTTCACTTTCTTGATTTAACTGCAGAAAAAAACTAAATGATCCTTACCTTGGTTTGACTTGAACTCTTCAAGATAATGTCACCACCTGCTTTGCAGATCACCATCTATTCCTTACATCAGTGACTATAGCTTTATATAGTATACAAATGACGCCAATAAGCTGTGAGTACTTCGTGTAACCGAGGTCATGTAAATAATTCCACTAACCCGGCTTGTCGCAGACGGAACACGTCACCGTCTTTTTCAACATTACTTTACCTCTTCGAAACACGATCCAACTCTATAAACTCATTTGAACGCCTAGCTTGCGACATCTATCTATCTATCTATCCGTCTCTCTCTCTCTCTCTCTCTCTCTCTCTCTCTCTCTCTTTCTCTTTCTCTCTCTCTCTCTCTCTCTCTCTCTCTCTCTTAGTCTTTATCTCTTTGATCGATCAATATGTGTAATATATAAACGTTTTAGCTAGTTGCCTCGACCTGATTTGAATGCTTTGTTTGGCTGAATAGTAAAGGTTAAGAGTACGAGAAACTAAGTACGTTTTCAGTGCACTTTTTTCTTCGTAAAAAAATATTTAAAATTTAAATCATGAGTGTGTCTTTTATTGATTTAATAATGTAAATCATGTGTGTTAGTAAACACTAATAAATATCATAGAATTGTATTTTGCAGCGGACACGCTCGCATGGATATGAGTAGTTCATTCGTTTAGTCAATACAAAGTTGCCACGAGCATATCGTAACTACATCTATCTATCTATCTATCTATCTATCTATCTATCTATCTATCTATCTATCTAGCTATCTATCTATCTATCTATCTATCTATCTATCTATCCCTTAGTCTTGCCGACCGTTAGGGCACCACTGATGACATGACAACCAGCTTCCTCCAGTCCAATCTTTTCTATGCTACTCTCACTGTGTCACTCAGCTTCAGTCCTGTCCATTATGAGATGTTATCCTCCCATCTTTTCCTCTGTCTGCCTCTCCTTCGCCCTCCTTGCACAATGCCTTCCATGATTGTTTTTTCAAGCCCTGTTGATCGTGTGACATGTCCGTATCATTTCATTTTGCGCTTTTTCACAATGGTCAATAGCTCTTCATAGGGCCCAATGGCTTGCTTAATTTTGTTTTCTACTTCCTCATTCGTGACATGATCTCTATATGTAATGCCAAGCATCCTTCGGAAGCATCTCATTTCAACAGCTTGTATTCTCATTTCGAGATCTGCTGTGAGGGTCCATGACTCACAGGCTTATAGGAATACAGATGCAACCAAGGAACGCATCAGTCTGAGTTTTGAGCTGACTGAGGTGTTTCTGTCTTTCCAAACTGTCTACAGCCTTGCCATTGCTGTTATTGTCAGCGCAATCCTGGACAATATTTCTGGTTTCGATCCCTCGTCTGCCACGATGGCTCCGAAGTACTTGAATCAATTAACTGTTTCCAGTTTTTGCCCTCTAATCATGATGTCAGTGCTGATGCCACTGGTGTTGTTGGTCATCGTAACTACATGTAAAGTGCAAACATATATATCTGTATGTATGAATAAATGTATAGTAGATGCAGTATACTGTTGTAATGTCGCGGTACGTGCATTTCTCGTTTTGCCAGTTTCTAAAAATTCGTTCTCTTATAGTATGACTTTCGAAATTGCCCAAAAATGTTATATCTTTAATAGATGATAATGTGAATACAATAATCATTACAATCATATCGTTGTTGTCTTTTACAGGATTGATACTGTATTGTATGATTAATAAGGGATTTACCTTTTTAATTTAAAGAGTAATTCTTACCTTTTTCATATTTTCAATCAATGCTTTATATTTCCAGTATGATCATCATCGATTACGTCATAAGGTAAATTGTATTTATAGGTTATGTTTTGACTGCCCTAGTGTTGTAATCGTATGTATTGTTGCTGGTGTTGTGAGATGACTGTTTCATTGTAGAAACGTCTACATAATATTTACTGACGTGATTCCTTTATACTAAGCGCCTGCCGTCCTGACGAATTTGTACAAAGGTGTGCCTGCTTCTCGCCGTATAGAAAACGATGTTCCAGCTATATTTTCATACAACGGTCTGTCTATAGTTATTCTTGAATATACAATTGCAATTAACGCAGACATCTAGATAGCATATAGCCTTAATACTAGAACCCGTTCTATTACTATTATATAATGATATTATCCTTTATTTGTTCAACGTTGTTAATATTAATTATTTCGTAAGGATTAATAACTTTAAATCCGTTTAATGTCAGCATTAATGTACGAGTGTCCTTCATTGTCTCGACTTCACGCACGCTAATCTAACTGCATTTCGATCAACAGCGACGTTGTTGTTATACTTGTATAATTGTGTGTATGTGTGTTTGTAATTCATCATGGGACATGTAAACAAAAATATCATTGAAATGCCTCTTGTTTCATTATCAAGTATTACAATTCAACATAGTCTATTTCTCAACGACTATTTGGATCTTGTCATTAAACATGTACGTGTCCTGAAAATCGTAACATCGTTGTTGAATATTATTGGAAATCAAACTTTAAACTTATATTGAATTTGTACTAAACTTTACTTAATCTCAAATTAAATATATTCGTCATTTTTTAACAAATGTGTTTTCCGTTGACTGGCCCTCTCTGAATAATATCCTGGCCGAACATTCAATGTAGCGGTCCTAACTGTATCAGTGTCAAAGACGTGGGTAGCAGCGTTATTAATCCTTCTTGATTAATAAACTATCTAGTTTTAGTACAATGCTTTTCATATGGTGTAAACAGCAGGCTAACCACACTAAACCCCATTTCCGTTCATTTTTTAAAAGCCAGCTTATTCAGTTATTAGCCTAATAATTGAAATTCAATTCACTATGAAGTATTGACCTTGTGGTTTTATGGTGTTCCAGGTGGATGCGTTCTGAATTGACTTTTTATTGACCAATGTTTGGAATCGATATATTGTGTTTTCTGCCACAACCATCTACTCCTAGTAGAAAAGAAACTTGACTAAATCTCTCTTTCTTGAGCAGTTACTGAATCTCATGGAGTATGGTAATTCCATAGGTGTCAACCGAATTCGTCTCGGAGATTTCAACTTTCACTTTGACTGTCCTGGAAACGCATACAAATCAAAACTCCTAGATTCCCTTCAAATCTCCAATCGTAAACAGTCACTTAACCAAGCCACCCATAAACATGGACACATTTTAGACTGGATTCTTCATAGACCTGATGATAATATTCTACTGTCCAACTTTGAATCCCATGAACTTGCATTAGCCCACCTATGCATTAGATGCCATATGAACATATCAGTTCCTAACCATCCACCGTTAATTTCCACAAGGAGAAATGACCGTATGATAAATAGAACCAAAATAGTGCATGACATCCAAGCAAATATAACAACTTGCATACCTTATACAACAGAACACCTCAATAACTGCCTGCGTGCATTGCTTCCAAACCCAAGCGCAGATTATCAATTCAAAAGTGTTATCCGTGGTATAGAGTGTTCGGGACCAACTTTGAACTCATATATGAGACTGACTTATAGCGGAGAGGCTTTGGCTTCCACCAGACTCACTATACATAAACAAATATATTAAGCCGCTAATAAGAACGTAATAAACATTGTTCATTGAGCCAGATTAAACTGCTACAGTGCTTAGATCACGGAGAGTTCCTAATGCAAAAATTTCTTCGAGATAACTAGCAAACTAATGTTAATGGCCGTATATATACCACTTCCAACTATCTTTTCTACAGTGCACCTTCTTGAACTATTTGCAAATGTATTCTATGACAGGGTGCAAACCAGTAGAGATAAGCTTGACAACACAATTTCAATTGACACGCCATCATATAACACTTACGATACAGAATTTCAGCAACATAAATTAGCAGTAGTTGCGTCTGTCACTATGGATTTAGTATGGATAATCGTCATGAAGAATGTACCAAAGAGATGTGATCTTGAGTCTAGTTCTAACATCAATGCTGCGTGAGAGCGTAGATCCAATATTACCGTCAATGACTGATCATTTTAATATTTCCCTCTCATCCAGGGAATTCCTATCATTTTTATAAATTACAATTGTAAATCGTCTGCTGAATAAACCAACAAATGACAATAATTATTTTGAGAACTACCGACCAGTTTCTGATATCCCGTTCATATGAAATAAATCTTAGAAAAAATCGTCCTAACTCAACTTTATATCTAATCTGAAACCAGTTTCTAATATCAAAACCATATAAAATAAATCTTAGAAACAATTTGTTCTAAGTCAACTTTAAATCTCATCTGAATTCACTATGTCTAGCAATGTATAGTCTGTATGTCGCCCTGGCCGCAGTGCTAAAACTATTCTTCTGAACGTAGTTAATGGCATATTATCTGATTTGGATAGCTGAAACATTACAGTCCTCTACCTCCTTGATTTGTCTACAGCATTTGACACAAAAGACCATGATATATTACTTCACCGTCTTCAGCATGAATTTGACATTCACAATACAGCATTTCTATGTTTCATGTTGTTCAAGTCCTACTATGAAATCATGGATGTCATGTAACAAGTTGAAGATGAATGATGATAAATCTGAGGCTATTCCGATCACAACACAAGGACCTTCTCATGTATATTGTTTATCTCAACAACAACAAAATGTCAGCACAAAAAACATTTAAATTCACACAGTCAGTACTACAACTAGGTATTAATGTGGACAGTACTCTCAAATTGAAATAACAGTGCATGAAGATATGCAGGGTTGCATATCTTGACCTGAGATACATCAGCTCCATTCGCAGATATCGTTCAGTTGATGCCACTAAAACACTTGTGGGTCCTTTAGTACTTTCAAGACTGGATTATTGTAAATCATTTATGGCTGGTTTGTCTCAATATCTACTCCAAACATTTCAACAAGTTCAACCTGGGCTGGTCGGATCATCCTTAGTGTACCACGTTCAGCATATACCTCATCGCTGCTCTGTCTCTTACATTCGATCCAGAATCAAAACAATCTAGGTGTTATCTGTGCTACGTTTCATAGACGGACTCCATTATAACATATATATCGGGCCTCACCCATGTTTACACACCAGAAAGATACTTAACACTCCTCTGCTGACAATCGTATACTCATTGTTCACACTATGCAAATGAAGTCATATGAACAACTTGCTTTTGCATACCGGGGCACAGCCAAAATTAACGAATTGCCCGTTTCAAATACGCAGTGATCCCTTTCAAGAATACGTAAAACTCGTTTTTGTTGAATGCAGGAATAAAAAGACCTAATGATGTGTCCTACCTTTGTTTTAGGATTTATAATTTGTCATAGTATTTGTTTTCTTTTCTTTACTTTGTAGTCATATCATTATTGATGTTGTAAAGCACTTAGAGGTTCTAAACATTAGGCGCAATACAAAGTCCTCATTACTATTATTATAATTAGAAAACACTTATGTTTGGAAAATATTAACATAATACATTACCCAGTTTTCCTTTAAAAGCAGTTTTCAAATAATGTTTAAACGTAGTAGCTTACATACCCAGTTACGCGATTTGGTTTTGTTTATCCAATGATCACATCACAAACACAATTCGAGTCGATGTTGTTGATCTCCTGCAAAATGTTAAGTAAAGAAGGATTCAGTGTGGCGACATTATTGTATATAATGGCAACAGCTGATAAACATTTGGTCCATTCGTCTAGAAAGCATATAATAAAATATATTATTAAAAAGAATTCGTTATAATTGTCTACAGTCATAACAAGCAAACCCATCATTTTAGTAACAATACCTACCCATTGAGAACGCGTGACTTTTAAGCAGGACACCTATTAACTAAAACATACATCATGTCATGACAAATACGAATTATAAACCAAATACGCAAACATGGAATAGTAAATTTCCGATTTGACGGTGACATTTTTTTATCATCTCAATTATCGAGATATTTAAGTATTCTTATTTCGTGGTAAAAATATATATTAATACAATAAGAGAGAAGATTCTGATTATTAACAAAACTAAAGTCATAGTATTGGCTAATGAAATGAAATTATGTATGCGGTAATGTTAAAAGCACGTATGCAAACTTTAACAATGAATATTACTAATTATTAGAACAAGAATAATCAGTATTTTAACAATATTAAGACGGTAATTGCAATATGTTTCATTTAGCATCCTGCCCATCTCAAATTCAGTTATAAAAAATATTGTTAAATTAGAAATCTTGCAAACAATGGCAACTGTTGTAAAATATACGGCAACTTGCGTTGAAACTTATTGTTGGAATTATTTTTTTATGTCTGATCTATGTTAGTTTATACGTTTATATATTTGCATTAGTCATATTACTTTCAGCAGTATATCATTCATCAAAGTATAACAGAGCCATATTTCGCATTCTTCTAGATAGTTGTTCATATCTCAAATGTTATGTATATTTTATTTTATTTTATTAGTTTCTCTAATTTTTTAATTGTTTTCTTTACATGCTATTTTAATTTTGTATTGTTTATTGAACTTGAATTTTAAAAGTTAACTTCAGTATCTCTGACCTGACGTTGTCATTTTTATTGTTAAACACCTAATAATGGAATTACTGTATAGAGTTCGTGACCTTGTTGAATAATCTGAGACCTTTGGTAAAGAACTTTTTTATTTATTTATTTCATTCAACAAAGTACGAATTATTAATTCAAATCATGGCCATACCTGGAAC
The DNA here is from genome assembly GCA_029339505.1 of Unio delphinus. NCBI lineage: Eukaryota > Metazoa > Mollusca > Bivalvia > Unionida > Unionidae > Unio > Unio delphinus. The sequence continues at coordinate 4,429,110 of JAQISU010000069.1, forward strand.
ACTTCATAATTGCATATATCAAACGTGTATTTCAAGAATGTTGACAATTATACATGCAGTTGTTTTGCATCTAAGATGGACATACATTATAATGATGTTTAAAGAAAGAATAGTCAGTCGCCCCATGCAAATATTGTTTTAAATAACATGCATGGCCTGACCATCTAGAACATTTATACAGAATTCAATAATATCTTGAAATAATATCTTATGTCATCCAACAACAGTCTGTTGATATTGCAGAAATGTGAAGGTTACAAACACTCGTCGTGTTCCATTTGGAGTTCATTGCGACTGGAACACAGCTTCATTTAAGACTTCGGATTACTAGGACTTCTGAAATAGGCGGTATTGTTTACACCAAGAATATTATTCAAGAGCACATTCATATGACGATATTAAAACATTTATTAAAGCACATTATATCTTATTCTAACGTCGTCCATTGTGTGCACTCTATTTTGACTTTTGTTGTAAACTGGTATACAGACAATATAGTGTACGAACCTGTTATCTGACAGCTTAATAGTATTGACCTCGATTTCGCTGTACGTGAAAGTCGGTTACTAGAATGCAGCGTTGTTATGAGCACAAAGGATTGGTGTCACATTTTCATGGCTTACGTTTTCGTTTCAAACTATTTGAATAGAATGACCTAAAATTACCTTTCAATGTCAAATAATGTTGGTTGCTAATAAGAGTGAAATCAAATACTTGCTGTAAGGGTGCTAAAAGGAGCAGCAGAGAGGGTGAATCCTACAACGTTTTTAGACAAAATTTGATTGAAATCCTAAAACGAGCCGTCTTATAATCTTATTTTAACCAAAAAAAGGCGAACCCTACAACGTTTTCAGACAAAAAAATTGATTGAAATCTACATACGAAATCATTTTAACTAAAAAAATGAAAACGATTTTTTAATTAATTTTGGTCGCAACTTGTTGTCATCCACCCTCTCTGCTGCTACAGGTTAACAAAAAATAATAAATGATTTGATCCAGTCTTTATGATGAAAGTCTTTAGGACGAAAATCATTTATGATTTCACAAACAGACTAATTGCTAACACCTCTTCTTGTAAATCAATCAGATTATTTGACTGGTCGGTGAGTTTGAAATTAATTCTGGTTAATGAATTATTATGACATCGCATATAGACAGGATTAATTGGGTTTTCAATTATTAAAAATCCTGGAGGAGCTGTTGGTGCAAATGAATAAAGAATATATCCTTGCTGAGCTTGATTTGATCGTTCGAGATTAATCTGATAGCTTCCTTCGATAACATCACACACTAAATTGAGCGCAATCACTGAGGATATATTCACATTGAACGGAGCGATATGCCTACCACCACCATCTGGATCATTATTATGTTTGAGGAGGACAGTTGAATCTGATTTTTGTAGCGCTTTGATGATATCGGTTTTAACAATTCTTACTAATTCATCAGCGTTGTATTTCGGAAACCTGAAATTACGCAGATTGTTCTCTGTGATATTGTAATCGGTTAAGAATCGTTGTTTGTTGTCGCTGTTGTCATTAATTATTGTTTGAATAATTAGTTCATAGATATATTTCATGTCCGATATAAGCTGATTTATTATTTCAACGTGTGTTTGCGATCTTGTTTTCCGTAGTTGTTCTAGTTGTGTGTCATATAATTGTTTAATCTCATTAAAATAACCACGGACGTCAGTTAGCGTAAATGAAATAGTAACAGATGAGTCGGTTGTTCTTTTAATGATAAAATCCCATTGCAATGTGTCTTTGTTGGTGAATATAAATCTATCGGCGATTCTTCCTTTTCTTATATCAGATAAATTATCTCGATAACTGGGATTGATTTCATGATATGATTGTACATCCGTGGTTAAGTCGGTGGTGGATTTTTCCGGTGGTAATTCAGGCCATCCTAGTACGGTTCTTATTGAGCTTTGATAGATATCTACGACATATTCTTCTGAGTTTATTTCAATTGCGGATGATAGCGTCGGCTCATGAACTGTTATAGCGATTTTCGATTCTGTTCCAGTAATCGATTTTATTCTACGCGCGAATTCATTATTGATTTGTTCTATTTTGTATGACCCTGTTGGTATCGAAACAACATTCCAGTCTGGGGTACCATCGTCTTTATTCTTATACGAGAACACCAGTGAATTATTGGGTTGTTGACTACCAAATGCTACCGATCTGATATTAGGCCAACTGTGATACATTCGTAGTTTTGCTAGCGCGATTTCGCTCACAGGAACCGGAGAGGGGAAATTCACACTAAACTCGGGTTTCGTAGATGTTATTGATATCATACTCGTTTGTACTGGGTTCGTGTTCTCCACTATTCGTTGAAGTAATTCCTGCGGTGTTGTCATTATACTCATGATTTATTTCTAATTTTGGTATCGAGGAATCATAAATACTGACCATCACTGAGAATTCACAATCTGGTAATGTTGATATTATTGAGATCATTTTGTTTTTTGGGTTCGTGTTTTCTGATTCCATCGGTGTTGTCATTATACTCATGTTGTCGCTCTAATTTCGATATCGCGGAATCAAAAATACTGACCATCGCTGAGAATTCACTATCTGATATAACCGTATTATCGAGTGACGACGATATCATCAATGATAATTGCGAATATGCGGTTGATGCAATATGAAATTGAAGTAAGTAATTCTGCAGTTTACTCTGGCTGCATGATGATATCTTTTTTGCTATCCCGGTTAATATACCCCCGATTGTAGCCACCGCAGAAATGCAAATTGGAACTACGACCGGGGCAATCATTGTAACAGATGCAAGTATTATTCCGGCGCCAGCGAGAACGCTTGACACCGAGTACATAATAACATCAATTGCGGTGATTCTTCGTCGGTATTTTTTTATTTTTATTTGATACTCCTCAGTGAGGGTTTTGAGTCTATTCTGAAATTCTCTGACCTGATCATAGCGACATTGCGTCGATGACAAAGTCATTGTTGTTTATTTTAAAAATACTAGCGTTTTCAATTGTGAAATCCTTTCAATTTAGTTATTTACTTCGCATATGAATTCTAAGCACCAGGATATTTTTGATCTAATCGTACTATCAACCGCGACAATCTTAAATTCTTCTTCACCCCGGATAATTACTGTTGCGGTGCCACCAAAATAGGTTTTACCTTTCACGATGATATCAAATTGCTTGTCAGAGATTAACGTCATCCTGTAGATACCATGGGGCCACTCCCCGATATTGACTTTCAATTTAGCATTAGAGTCTTTTATCCAATCAAAGGTCCCATGCTTTACCCTTTCAGATTTTTCTTTTAGTTTAAGAATATCGTCGTAAACGTCGAGATAGGTTTTATTGATTTCGGTATATTTCATCATCGTTTTATCGCGGCGACTAAAAAATGAAATCAAAAGGTGGTTAAATTCCAAACCTTTTTGCATGAGATAATGCCCGTTGAGTTGAGAATATGTCGTCGTGATATTATAACTTTCAGAGCCCTCAAAGAAATTTTTAGCCATTTCGCTGATGCGTTTTTGTTCATCAATAGCTTTTTTAACTTCAGCGAGAGTCATTCCTGCCACAAGCGGGTTTCCAAAGAATCTACCAACAATGTCGTTAGTGGGTTTTTGATCTTCTATTAGTTTAGAAATCTCGAGATAATTTGCCTTGAATTCTGAAGCAGTCATCATCCTTCCAGCTTCCTTGTTAGCGAAGAATGAATTCAACAAGTCTTTAATTTCAGTGAGAGTCATGCCAACCACAAGAGGGGTTCCAAAGAATCTACCAACAATGTCGTTAGTGGGTTTTTGATCTTCTATTAGTTTAGAAATCTCGAGATAATTTGCCTTGAATTCTGAAGCAGTCATCATCCTTCCAGCTTCCTTGTTAGCGAAGAATGAATTCAACAAGTCTTTAATTTCAGTGAGAGTCATGCCAACCACAAGAGGGGTTCCAAAGAATTTATGTATAACATTTTTGCGAAAAGAATTATAACCTCGTATATGATCATCCAGCTCACGGCCGTGGGTGGTAATCTTGTTGTCTTGGGTGGTAATCCTGTTGTCGTTGTCGGTAATCATCTTGTTGTGGGTGGCAATCGCGTCTGTGATCGTAGACACAAGTGCGCCTGGTTTAAGTAGTCCGTCGTTGGAATACAGCGCAATAGAGTTTTCAGCGGCGTCGCGCTGCCGTATCAAAATGTCATTCAATGACACATCACTGGATTTCAATTTACCCTGTTTGTCCTGAAATACAACTATTTCGTTCGGGTCAACACTTGTTAAATTTAACGTCTCAGCTATTTCATCTTTAATTTTTTTTGTTATATCCTTGATAGAATCAGGGGTTGCAGTGCCATCGGGTTTGGGTTTCAAAGATCTCCCCCAAATATCAATCATGTTATTGTAAAACTCTTTCTCTCTCTAAAATCGTTTTTGACGACTTCGTCGTTGCCAGCGATTGCTAGTGTATTCATTAACGACAACATGTGGTGGTTTTCCGCTTGGGTTACTCAAGGAGTTAGAAATAGCGTCAAGGACATTTAATACTTCGCTGCCACATATTGGTGGGTCAATCATCGTTTGTGTTGGTAGCGTAGAATACCAAGTCTTCATTGGAAGGGTTTTTATATACCGCATAAACTCTTTTGGTGGGGCTAATCCATATGAATCGAAATAAACAATCCCACGTGGATCAATAGCGTATGCAACCCAGTGAGTACCAGGTCCGGTGCTGTTATCGAGATTAATAATACCTGTTTCAACGCTGTTTGGTTGATGTGGTAATTGATCTTTCATAAAGACACCTCTGAAGTTTTTAATCGCGAGTTTTTTAGCCGCATCCATTAAATCAAAATTGGACATGGGAATCATCGATTCCTGAATTAATAAATCGTTCCTGGTAGTCTTAGACCCTTTCCGCTGTACCACGAATACGGGGTTCCTGGTAGTCTTAGACCCAATCCGTGAACGGATCGTCCCTTTTTTTTATATCCTTTCCCAGTTGCTTTCTTTAGTGCCATTCCTGCTGCAGTACCAACGGCTCCTAACGCAGCCGCTTTAGCCACCGCTGGGGCTGCTGCTGCAATCAATGCTGGAATCGCAGCTAACAACGGAAATATACCGCCTGTTTTAATCATATTTTTGATAGCAGCCGCAGAGAGAGTAATCTGAACACCTTTTTTGGCTGCAAGTGCATCATTGAAATGTTTCACCTGACGAGTTGTCAGCGATAGTTTATTTGCACCACCAGTCATTTGGTTGGGTTTCAACGTGATTGTGGTTCCACATTTTTTAGCTGATTCCGATTGTAATTTTTTTAATTGACCGGGAGTTAACGCAACACTAATAACACTATATGACATTATACATAATTGACTGATTCTAAATCGTTTACAATTTCAATTACATGTTTTCTACTGGGGCATCTACCACTCTCATTCTTCCACCAACACCTTCAAGTAGCATTGATTTATCACTGAGAATGACAGCAACCGCTCTATAATCAGCAATAGCACCACGAGTCACATTAGCTCTAAAGTGTATATCAACGACGGACTGTCTTGTTAAATCGAGATGTTCCAGTGAGAAGTAATAGATTGGATACAGATTTTTAAAATCATATTGTGATATTTGCAAACCAGTATCGACATTTTGATCGCGTGCCATAAATGACAACAGACGATGATAAACTCGTGCAATATGATTTTCGGTGTAATTAAGTTGTATATCCTCGGATGGTTCCTGCTGGCCGTTTATTCTCAGTGAGATGTCTTTCACACCTAACTGATCAAATATCATATGACTGAAACGTTGATCGCCAACTCGTGTGTTATCCTGTAACGCAATAAATATATGACGTGGCGCAGCAACACCTTGTTTTGATGCTAGGTTCCAAGTGAATAACCCGTTGATATTTGATTGCTTCACATCTGTACTCACGGTTAGCCAACTCAACAACGACTTTCCTCCTTGGTCCATAAATGATAGTAATCGTTCTTCTGCGGTGATTGCTGGAGTCAACACTGGCATCCACAATGATATTTTTGTTAAATTGACTTTACCGGCATCAGCATTGGGATTTGCAGCATCTGCTGGAATCCTCCAGATTGCGTCATTATCATCACTCTTTCGTACAAGCGATACTGTATGCTTCGCCCCGTAGATAACTTTTCTGACGTTTCTACAGAATCCAAATATGTGATGCAGTGGAATCGCGCATGAAAATGATTTACGCGCTCCTTGCAACATTGCGTTTCGTGTTGCAGCTCCTAGATTGAAATTAACGTCGTTGTTTATAATCATATTCTCGACATCAGCATCACTATTATCACGTTTTTTTGGTCGTCTTACAACAAATGGATTTCCTCCAGCGGTATTCTTACCATCTTTTGCAAACATCATAGAGGGTCCTGCTGATCTTGTATAATCATCAGAATATCTCGCTAACCCGATTATTGTTGTAGCCATATCAACATCGCGATCTATGGACTCAATTTCTTTTCCATCAATGAGATATCTAGCACTCTCAAATAACGCCATAATACCATTATTGACAAAACCGACTTGAGTACCATCTGGATACGGTGCTGGTACAGCAGGAGTATCATCAGCTGTTACAAGTTCTCCTTCTACTTCAATAAACGCTTCACAGGGCAAAAAGTATTTACTGGTATCATGGACTTGAAGTTCAATTCTTGCTCGACTATTTGAGTCTATGGCATGATAGGCGTAATATTGATAATCGCGTACAGAATCATCCTTGCCAACTGGGGCGTCTATATCAAACGCCGGATCATGTGATTTTTTGAACATTTTATTCTATTTATCAGAGTCTAAATCGTAAAAATCCGTAGGATTTTCATCGTAAACGATTTTCATCGACGTAGTTTTTTAAAGCCGCTTCCTGCTATCATATTTGCAATATTGCTTTGGTCCCCTTGATTTATCAAGGGAGTTAAAGCCATCGACGCTAATTTTTCGTCTACTGCGTTATTTATAATTCTACTAACACTTGCAGGCATTTCCGCTGTAGATGGCAATGGTTTCTTTTTTCGTAAATCACTTCGTGATTTCACTAATGATGTTATTTTATTCTTCGCAGTTGAAAACGCTTTTCCAGCAAAATCTCCAACAGCACTAATACCCTTATCACGAATAACTTCAATTGCTTTCATTCCTAGTTGTTTAGCCAACGGCATCACTTTTGGAGCCATTCTCGCAAATAACCCTGCAATGGTATTGCCTAAACCATCTCCCTAGTATGCTCTATAAACTGGAAACCGTGAATTAACTACGTAGACGGGGGTTGGTTTATCATGATTGTAGTGTATGATCATTATTTGAAATCAGAAACCATTTTTCAATTGGAAACGCTAGCGTTTTTATTCAGTCTCGGTGATTAATCACTGTGATACCCACTTTCCACTAACTCGCCAATGAAATCTCGATATGTGCTGATATCCATGATACCGCCGGCAAATAACCGTCTACAGATATCAGCTGCTTCATTAATTATTTCCGGTGAGTTATTTCCAGCTCGGAAACCTCCTACAAGAACTTCTAATCGTGATATATCATTGATAACACTACCAGGGCATGAAACGCTAGCGTTTTCACTCTTTGAGTTTCCACTGGAATCTTGCAATCCACTTCCGCTATAACCAGTTGCTTCATCCTGTTTTTCTAAATCGGCTTCTTGTAATAAATAATCAAGAAAATCATCATCAGGTGGTAGTTGTTTTTTAGGTGAAAAAGATATTTTCTTTGCAGGTTGCTGTCGCCGCCTTTGCAATTTTGGTGGTTTTTGTTGTTGTTTTTGTTCTTCAAATCGTTTATACACGTTACCCACCGCATTGATATATCCATTGTATGATGGACTATCTGTCTTAATTTGACTTTTTTCAGTTTTGATCTTATAGAATATATCAGCCCAGTGAGTTATATTTCTAACATATTTATGATGTTCTGGTTTCAACATTTTTTTTCTGTTTTCATAAGTCGTAACAACAAGCGCAGGAATATCTGCTAGTTTAGTCTCATCAATTGCTGCTAACCCGGTCTCGGTAAATCTCACGCGTAAATCATCAACTGTTCTTTTTGATTCTATTTGTTCTATTTGTTCTGTTTGTTCAGTTTTCGCTGCTATTTTTTCAAGTTCACCAATAACAGATTTTCCCGTCTCGGGAACATCTCCCAGTATAGCACGCTCTATCCCCTTCGTTGCTGTGGTTACTGGTTTAAACAATTCTTCGGATCCCATAGCAAAATCAGTCTGAAGACTCTGTCGTTGTTGTAGTTTATTCCGTACAGAGTCACGAATTGGTACAAATCTCCTGATTGCATCCAGTCGTTCACGAGCCAATCGGGTTGTTAATGCTTCATTGACCATTATTTGAAATCGCAAACAATTTTTCAATTGCAAAACAATTTTTCAATCCAACCTAACACCATCGTGGAAGTGATCAATCCGAACCAGCCATCAATTTTTTATTCACTGATTTCAACAGTTTTGATCAAAAAATGCTAAAAAAAAATTAAAATCTCTATGAGGGACGGTCACAATCAAATAATGATAAATGGTTGGTCAATCAAATAATGATAAATGGTTGGTCAATCAAAATTGTTCATTTTCTTGAATTAACGCCCGTAGGTTTCTAACTTTAGAATTAACCTCCTTTTTCAATTCGTATTCGTACCCCAATTCTTTTCGTATTCGTTCTACGATGGTATACAACGGAGCGAACACACTTACGTCACTGGAAAATGCGAGAGAGTCCTTAATAGAATTCTGAATTCTTTTGATGAGCGCATACTTCTTTGGTAGCATATACTTGTTAGTGCTAACTCCGTATTCTATGTCCTGAAAATCAGACATGATTTGATCAGGATTTAACCCATCGGATAGTTCAATATCCCAACCTTTCAATTTTGAAATCTCGGATATGATGCTATTCATGTTTTCAGAATTCATTATTCTATAATAATGATATATTTCTAAATGAAAAATATGACGCATTAGACATAACTAAATTGAATTTTTTGTCCCGTCCTTTTTGAAATAGCCGATCGATAAATCCCCTCTGCAACTTTTCGTACTGAGGATCCACAAATATTGAAATACTTGCCGGCTTCATATATTGATTGAAATATTTTTTCTTCGTTAGTTATTGTATTCAAAGATTTTACGGGTTTCGCTTTTTTTGAACAAGTGCCAGTCCTTCCTCGTTTGGAATTCTCACTCTGTGTGATAGCTTGCAGATTTGATAAAGAATTGTTCTTTCGATTAGAATCCTTGTGATCGATAACAAGACCATCCTCGATCAATCCATTAAAACATTCAAATATGAAACGATGATTGTGATATTTCTTCTTTCCAGCGCTAAACATCAAATACCCTTGATTAGTCACAAAACCGACCGTTTTCTTCAAAATGCAGTGTCTGACAGTACCATCACTGGATGCTTCATAATTTAAAATCAAGGGATGCTGTCTGAATTCTTGGTTCATTCGTATACATAATACTATTGTTTGTCTAATTCATTGTTTGGTTTAATGATGAATCTTTCGATGTAGTCTTGAGGGGTTCTTATGATTTAGTCAGTGACAGTGTCAGTGTCAGGGACTTTTTCAGGGTCAAAATTTCGATTGATTGTCCATTTTTTATTCTTTTATCATAATAACGCTTCAATTCCCTGTATCGCTTACCACCGCAATTCAAACACAACCGTGATTTCCCCCTAACCCCAACCCCACATCGTATGCACGGTAACGGACCAAGGCTTCCACGACGAAAGCTTTGCATATGATACCCACAGAACTCATTTCTGCATGATTTGTTACACGGGATTACTGATCCAATCATAAGCCACTTGCAGTGATTCATTATATAAAAATCTTTCATTTAAATGCTTGTTTTAATTATAGCATGAAGGAATTAGGGAGAACGCCTTCGAAAAATGCTGATAAGGAGTTTAAGAGATTATTAAAAATCAATCCTAGATTTAATCTCGATAAACCCAAAAAACGTAACAAACGTCCAATAGACGGAAACATGAAAGAGTTTAAGAGATTATTAAAAATCAATCCTAGATTTAATCTCGATAGACCAAAAAAAACCAAAAAACGTCCAATAGACGGAAACATGAAAGAGTTTAAGAGATTATTAAAAATCAATCCTAGATTTAATCTCGATAGACCAAAAAAAACCAAAAAACGTCCAATAGACGGAAACATGAAAGAGTTTAAGAGATTATTAAAAATCAATCCTAGATTTAATCTCGATAGACCCAAAAAACGTAACAAAATCAATCCTAGATTTAATCTCGATAAACCCAAAAAACGTCCAATAGACGGAAACATGAAAGAGTTTAAGAGATTATTGAAAATCAATCCTAGATTTAATCTCGATAAACCAAAAAAAACGTCCAAGAGAGATTACCCCTGGAAAGATGCTCAATTCAATCTCGATATAGCTTCTAATACACCAAAGAATACAATTCTTGATAAAGCCATGATTAGTAAAATCAGAGACTGTTTTAATGAATTTAAGCGTGATGGAGCATCTTATTGTTGGTCAACATTTCGAATTGATGGTGTTGTTGATGCTACCATGAATGATGAAAAAGCAGCAGTGATAATTTCACGTGTTGGGGAAAAACGGCATTTTTTCCGAATCAAATTCATTATCGAAGTCGAAGGCAAATGGATTATTAAGGATAAATTTGAACCAATCCTCAAGAATAAAAAGCTGTCATTGTGAGTAGAGATTCCAAACCAGGGATTCTAACCGGCATTGATAAACCATACTACGAAAGATCTTATCCCGTAACAGCAATGGTTTATGGGATATATCCGTTAAATGATAAACCCGATATCGCAAAACTAGCTCCTATGAAATATTCGTCAGGGTTTAATTGTGTAGCAGAACGAATAATAGAACACTTCACAAATGCATCCCGAGGAAATAAACTAACTGATCTGCGACGTAGGAAAATAACCGAGTGGGAACTGACAGTGAAACAGCATGGTGCAAAGATTTCTGATATAGCTAAATTAGAAACATCATTACGATTCCCAATAACCGTTATGACGATAACCGGAGAGGTTTTATACGAACCGAAATTTAACAAAAATGGAGCACCAATACAGATTATTGATCATAACAAACACGCGTGGACACCTGCGGTAACAATATTTCCACGAGAACGATTCGTGAAATATATCCCTAAGGAGTTCGTCGGGGATGTTTTCTATGAAGAGAAATTATTCGATGCTATTCATGCGTTGTGTAAGGATGATCCTGTGTCAGTGTGGTTACTTAGAAGTGATGAAGAATTCGATCAATTTGTAAAACCAAATGGTGAATTATATCGCATTGAAGAATTAGATAACAGAATGAGAAAAATCGCTAGTGATTTTTCACCGCAGAATTCCCATGAAAAACTACTCACGGATAGTTTTACTATTCCATCAGTGGTAGCTCACTTTGCAAGAGAAAAAAACTCATGGCGTCCAACACGAAGTGATTTTCTCGAGGATGTTAAATTGAGTTGCGTCAAATTTGGTCATGGAGGACTGTGGAATACGAAATACCATCGTGATGGTATGATTTCAATTGATATATCCGCGTGTTATCCCGGAAGTTTTCTCGGGTATGGGGAATGCGCTGAGTACTTCAAACGATTTGGACACCCCACGCATGAAATGACTCGTGTTGCGATTAATGGACCATTGCCTGATTTTGATATAACCGGATTCGCTCGTGTGATATCATTTGAATTAGCTACAGGGTTACATCCGTGTAGTTATGTTTGGCTCGGTAGACACCTATCTGAAAAACACTGGATGCCAATAGTGCTATTGAGATATATGATTGATTGTGGTATGCTAATATCGTTGATTGTTTCCGAGGCTATTATATGCTATCGAGCTCAGAAAGAAGTTTGGCTACCACAACCCAATCTAGATAGAATAATCAACGAACTACGAAAACAGTTTCCAGATTTCAGTGAAGAAGAAATCATAAATTGGTCTAAGAAGTTATTTGAAATTAAAAAAGAACAAGCAAAAGATCTCGGAAGAAGAATAATCGGTAAATTTACCCAGGGTGGACGATACGATAACGCAAAATACTCTTCGCGGTTGATCATAGATGTCGCTGAATACGATTTTATTGTAGCGGATTTAATGAAACAGGGAAAACTTGTATCCCGTAAGGATGCTTTTCTATCCAATGGTGAGAAATTAGGTACGGTTGTTACCTACTGTGATGGATATAATTCCCAGTACACACATTTGAGAAGTTCAATGTTAGCCTATGCTTCTATTAATCTATTTTCGATGATAAATAGATTTCCTAATACCGCGGTTAGAGTATCCACTGATTCGATGTATATACACAATAAGTACAAATCAGCTGTAGCGGCATTCACAGATCCGGAGGAAGCGTGGGGGCGTTGGCGATTTAAAAAGGAGATGCTACATGAGTATTGTGAATCCGCAAACGTTGCCATGGATGATAAATATATTTGTTGTAACCGTATTGAAATTCAATCAGAATTTTCTAATGCACCACCGGTATCTGATCCAGTATGTAGATACAAGACAGTTTATTTAAACGGTTGTGGTGGGTCAGGAAAGACAACTCGTGCAATTGAATTATTTCGTGGTGGTGGAAATACTTGTATTTCTACTAACATGATTGTGCTAACACCGACTCACAGACTCGCCAGAGAGATGATACAGCGAGGGGTAAATGCTTGCACTTATCACAGCTTCTTTCGATGGAAGGGTGACAAATGGACTCCTGATCGAATGGGTGATAAATTCATTCCTGAAATCATAATCTGGGATGAAATATGCACAGTGTCATTAGATGTATTAAAAACATTTCTTGAGTGGTTGTTAACCAAAAACACAAAAGTCGTCATGTGCGGGGATCAAGGCCAACCACCACCATTTGTCGGTGCATCTCCACATGAATGGCTAAAGGGTTTTGTAGACTACTATGAAGAAATCACCACTGATTATAGATCACTTGATGAACGATTACGCGAGTTCAAAGCGCTAATTAGATTACAACCGGATAGAATCCAATGCGAAATAGCGCGTGAAGTGATTTCAGAAACTCCAATGAATGATTTCTGGGAAACATGGAGACCAAATGATTTGATAATTGCAAGTAGAAAAATAGTCAGGGACACACTTCAGATGAAGTTATTTGAATTACATAAAGAAAAATTTGCAACGCTTCCAGTACCCCTTTGTTATAGGCCTTCGGATACACGAAAACAGAATATCGAAGTTGATATTCCAGGACAGAATGAAAAACAAATTCTGGTATTAAATGATATTGTGCTGGTTGATATCAACGTCGTTGAAGATGCATTGCGTGCTAATAAATCCCCGTGGACGCTAGGATACGCAGCGACGATACATTCTTCACAGGGTTGACTATATCGGATACAATTGTTTGGATGGTAGATAATCGCATCGAATGGTCAAATTTAGTCTATCTCGCAGTATCCAGAGTACGAAAAATAAATCAACTTCGGAGAGTTGTTTTCGATGATAATGACACAACAATGGATGATATTGATGTTAGCATCATTAATAAAAAACTCTCCGGTTACAAGCAACAGGACAAAAAAAAACAACGAGAATTTGATATTGATGCTGAACTAATAATCACTTTGAAGAAACAACAGAATAATCACTGCGCGAGTTGCAATTGTATAATGCGTTGGCAGTATTCGGATAAGGATCCTCGCCAATTCACCGTAGACAGAAAAAATAACAATCTCGGTCATGTCAGAAATAATGTGATGTTGACTTGTCTTGAGTGCAATAGACGCAACGGTGCTAGTTAAGACCATGCGGTGGCAATTGAGTATCCTCGGGAATCACTTGTAGTTGTTGTCGAGTAAAACCCCGCTGAGGGGCAGTTGAATCCAGTTTATAGACTGGAGGTCTACCAGTTGATCGTGTTATACTAGATATCTTATGCGTAGTGACGCTCCAAATAGGATCAGTAGCCCTTTTTCTACCCCCTTCAAGCTCTCCTGGTTCGTATAAGTACCTCACAATGACATTACTACCAAGAATTGGTTGGGAAACGCTAGCGTTTCTAGGGAAATCTTTTTGTGGTTGTACGGGTATTGACTTCTTTTTAATCGCGTTGATAGGTTTCATGTTGATTGTTCTAGTAATCTCGTTATTCAGTGCAGTAATCACAGATGGTAATCTTTTAACCCATTCACTGGATCGCTTTTCTTGAATGAATTCTTTTGCGTATTGATATCCAAATAACCGCTCAGCAATCGTCCGATTAAATCGTTCTACAATGGCCTGATCGCGATGTAGCGCAGTATGCCCTCGTCGTATGGTGACATTATGATGTTTCATTGTAGATAACACTGCACCCTGAAATTCCTTGCCAGGATCAACTTGTAACAGATTTGGCCAGTGCAGAGGACCTCGTCGATAAATCCTTTCAAATGCAGAAGCGACTTCAGTGGCCGATTTTGTTTTCAGCGGTTCTGCTTCTTTGTATCGACTTGCAATATCAACTACGGTTAACGCGTATTTGTAACCACGATCATGTGGCAGAAATAATATATCAGCCTGATGAACTTCATTAGGAGCGGTCACATCAAAATGCGAGAATTGAATTTGTTTAGGCGGTGGTAGATAAATTTGCCATAGTGCCTGTTTGGATAACCAATTAGCCGCAGTGGTTTTTTTCACTTTTGCAGCACTAGCGAGTTTATTGATTGCAGCGTTACCCCTCCAGTATCCCCTCGGAGAATAATAAATTGATTCCATATTATTAATTACCGGCACCTAACATCAATTTACTTTTCATAGCCGATTTTATCAAAAATGAAGCCAATTTTTCTTTGAAGGATTTATCAGGAATAGCATTTAACGCATGAATTAATTTCACATCTGCTAGATGCCTGTGTTGCAGATTGCTGCTTTTATAAGCAACATCATGAAGGTGACAGGCCTTATCAATGGCGTTTATTGGTTCTTCACCGGGGTTGGGTTGATTTTGATTATTGAGTCTGATATCAAGTCTGGTTCCCGGTCCACAGTAGCTATATCCTGGGAGGTGCTTTTCTCCGGGGTACTTTGCCCATGGGGTTCCAGGGAGTTTTGCTAATTTGGCTGCGATATCACCTCCTCGTTTTTTTTTAAATCAGATTTCATAGACACAAATCTAAATTTCTTTGTACCACATTCCACGCATTTACCAGAAAGCGCTGATCGGTTATTTTTAGTTGTAATTGTCGTCAAGTCATCTGTGCCAGTACGCGTTTTACACTTCACACAATATAGATCCATAATTTATGTATAGAAATATGGATATAATTGATTTTTCAGCGACGAAAACAAGAGAACCAATTAAGCATCATGCAGCGCTACCAAACTCTATCCGGATGATTATAATCGGGCCATCTGGATCCGGTAAAACGCAATTGTTGCTCAATTTAATAATGAGATGGATGAAGTGGGATAAGTTGTATTTAATTGCCCCTAGCGTAGATGATCAACGATGTTATGAAGTGCTAAAAGATTTTAACGAGAATGCATCAGAAATTAGCGGCGAGAACGCCATTGATTTTATAACCGATATCGATGAAGCACCGAGCATTGATGATATTGATGGAGATATTAACAATTTAGTCGTATACGACGATATAATGTTGGATAAACAAAAAAATCCTGCTAGGATTTTTTCCAGAGGCAGGCATAAAAACACTGACGTGATATATGTCACTCAACGCTACACTCAGGTTCCAAAAGTGATCAGAGATAACTGTAATTTATTGTCTGTATTCAACGGAGTTGATACTCATACGCTACGAAATATTTGGCAGACATGGTGTTCTGATATGGACTTCAATCAATTTCGAGATTTCTTTAGTTATGCTCAGTCGACTCCGCACGGATTCGCAACAATAAATCTACATGATCCTCGGACACGATATCGTATCGGACTGGATCAAATATTCGGTTAAAATCGTAAAAGAATTATTAACCCAGAACTGAAAACTTTAGCAGCAGAGAGGGTGGATGACAACAAGTTGCGACCAAAATTAATTAAAAAATCGTTTTCATTTTTTTAGTTAAAATGATTTCGTATGTAGATTTCAATCAATTTTTTTGTCTGAAAACGTTGTAGGGTTCGCCTTTTTTTGGTTAAAATAAGATTATAAGACGGCTCGTTTTAGGATTTCAATCAAATTTTGTCTAAAAACGTTGTAGGATTCACCCTCTCTGCTGCTAAAGGAGACATGTACCTAAGTGATCTTAGAAAAACTACGTTCAGAGCCAGACTTACATCTACAAATTAAGCAACTAGTTTAAATGTATGGCATGAAGCAAACATAACGCTTACCAAAGTAAAAATAACTGAATTTCGTTTGTTCACGTTACGTTTAAGTATTTCAAATTGGGAATTGATTTGATTAAATAAACTTAATTTTGTGGCTGTTCAAAAGTGTATCAAGACTTATTTAACAAACCTCAGTTTAGGGAAAAAGTTTATTATTGAGTTTATTATTGAGGTTTAAGATTCTATTAAAAACCCTCAGTTTAGGGAAATAGTTTTCTATTGAGTTTCTTTTTTTACTTTACTTAATTTGTATCATCGCCAAAAGGATTTCTCACAGATTCTAATTCTATGAATACAAAAAAGATGATACTTAATGAAAACAACACCCCCCATCAGATAGGGGTAATCCATCTAAGAAAAGCAAAGTACTATTCAGTACTAAAGATTGCTGTTACGATGCCGACGTTTAGTTGACAAAACGGATATCACTATGGTAATATTTCCTTATTTTTGTAACATCTACATCTAATATCAAGCTATGCAATCTTTACTCAGCACATTTACATGACCTAGAGTCAATTGTTAACAAACCCTGTATCAACAAGCCATACATATAAGCAATACAATATTTATTCAAAGAACCTCTCTGTTTGTGTCATTGATAATTTCAGTGCGGAAAATAATTATCATTTGAATCCGTATATATTAAAAAATTACTTCATTTCACTAATATGGGTTTTGAACATTTTTTATACTCGTCTGGCTGGTTTACTTGAAATTCCTTCATTTAATGTATTGAACCGTTTTTCGACCACAATAGCGACATACATAACTTTGTTTGCTTCACTTGCAGAAGATTATGCGAATCCACGACTTAAAACGATCCATTTTACGAAACAAAGTCCTCCTACAAAAATGAAATTATGACGTCAAAAATGTCGAACCAGAACCTATATTTGTGGTCGCGCCCTCTCTGATGATGTGAATTAGATAAGACTTTCATGCAAAGATTTTATGAAGCCCTAAAAAATATCCTCATTTCGGTCTCGTGTAAGTGTATTGTTTTAAATCCTTGTGCGTTAGCTCGTTCAGCGAGAAAATATTTTTAAAATTAATTATGTGCATGTCTCCTCCACACCAGAGTATGTGTATCCATTGAATTAAATTCAGCTAAAAGATTATGGTAATCTCTGACCACTTAAGGTGCGATATAATGTCCGAGCTGGATTTTTTGTACAACATTATAAAATTAGTATAATCATTACCGTCTTATTTCAATAAGTTTGCTTTTCATGAAACTCTTTAAGTAGACTAAGTAATAATTACGTCTAACCAGACACAGATAGACTTATGTTATTTGCTCCGAACAAATCGGTATCACTGGATGTTGTTTGTCTCGTTATTGTTTACGTGTCGCTGTGAAATCAGTGAAATCCATGTTTTACAAATATAAAACTTAATATTGTCTATATGGTGCAAAATATAGATCAACGGAGCAACAACAATACTAACAAAAGATAAAAAGCATGAGGTCACAGGCATTTTTGAGAAATATGTACAAAACTATATATCTATCTCCGTGACAAAAATAAGGGCAGTGATACTGCATCTACATTCCAGTTATTACCATTAACCCCTCGGGGAAATCCCCAGGAGAAAAAAACATCTTGCAGGATATAAATAATGTGGTTCTGGAACCAGATCTGATATTTGACTTGACAAACGAGATCAACCAAGACCTTGCCAATATTCGATAAATAAATTGATACAGCGTGTCATATTCATAATGTTGCTTAAAACAGTAAATCTTTATTTACTACAGACATATCGTAGATGTGAAGTTGAATCATGCATTAAACTCTATAAATAAAAATCTTTTAGGGAATCAATTGCTAATTGCTAATCTGCGCTGGAAGGTAAACTATTGTTTGGAGCGGGTAATTAATCATCCCACTACTAAAATAATGTAATTAATTTATTACAGCCCAAAACGACACTGGAAATATAGAGCATCGATTAGTAACATGCCGACCCAGCAAAAACTGCAAATTCTGCCACCTGTCCAGCAAGGGTATGAAGCCCTAAGAAGTCAAAAGGAGTTAGCTCTAATGACAAATCCAGAAATAAAACAAAACTTGAAATTATTGACAGACGTGAATTTGTTGCGTTTGCTTCTTACAATTGTTCTCTAAGGTATACATTTTTAAAATCCGAAGAATCGAAAGGTATAAGTCGCGAAATGTGACTCAATGAGGTGTTTTGTGTACATCAAGGAGTTGGTCAAAGAATATTCTATGAACCGATATATAAAAATAATTGTATTGCAGTGAATGAATATGACGACGTCCGATAAAAGCAGTTACAGTGAAATCGGCCAGCACCGAGGTTATGCATGCAAATATCAGTAATATAATAAATCATACCGCGAATCAAAAATAGCAGAGGTGGTTGATGTGCCATTATCAGAAAAAGAATAAGAAAAAAATATATAGCTGAAAGTCTGATAGCAGGGAATGGAATATCTAATGCTGGTCGTTGTGTTAAACGATACCAATTATAACAAAAAGTTTAAACGTGTTACCGACTCAGCATTTGATATAGACTCCGCAGTTCTCAAAGATGAGTCTGTGCGTAATTGTCAGTATTATTCATATGATGCACATTTGAATCGAAGTACAAGTTCAGGATACAACTTTATATTTTTATCCACTGTGACATTTATTGAGGTCGAAGGTAGACATTAAAAAGCAGACGATACAGCATAAGGAACTGGTGACCGTGTTTGTTTAGTTACCAATGATTTCATAGTGTTTTTGTAACAGCGCTATGTATATAATAGGTTTAATGAATATTGTATCTTGTCTAAAAATTACGTTGTCGCCATGACTATGCTTGGTTTTCCGCGATAAAGTAATTATTATACGAGATCGGCCTGGACAGCAATGATCATTGCAATGGATGCAACTGATCCTTTAAAAGTAGAAATGTAACAATGAATGCAGTTAGATCTGAAATTGTATCAATAAATGAAAATTTCAACTTAGGATTTACCGCACGCCGAAGATTGCTAGGCAATTCCAAATTCTAATATTTATGTATTTTGCAGAAATGTTAGAAAAGTTATATTCGGCGCGAAAGACACCGTGATAATTGTTATAAAAGCCACTGACAATGATGCAATCTGTCGACCCAACACAGTTGATGCTTGGAAAGTGATACAAAGAAAAAATATCGCTGTGGATGCGAGTGATGACTTCATGGATCGTACATGAACAACAATTGCTGTCTTGTATGAACTCGGTTGGTAAATCACTGTTATCATTGCTGACAATGACCAGATATAGCATTCAGGGTAATGCTGCTTGGTTATTCATATGATATATATCATCACAGCAGAGATGTGTCGGCACCACGACATGTATTCATAGCCTTTAAGATAAATACCATATTAAATTCGCAAGATGGAAATGCAATGGTTTTGCCACACTTGGAGTTTCTTCCATTGCTTGAAAAATAAACGGACGACATCAGCCTTCGTATGATATGTTGCTGCATTTTGAACACAATCATGTAGCATGTGCATATATCTCAGTTAGACTTTATAATGTTGTATCCGATTTGTTATGGTACGTATTAACATTTAGATTTATCAAGGACATTTCTCATTGAAATACAATTCCAAGCTCGTGTAGCCCTACTACCCGCTGATGGCTAACAAACGAAAGCAGTCCCGTCTACATATATTATAGTGCTTATGACACTTTTCACACCTGAAATTTACTATCCTGTATCTTACAAAATATATAATAAAATGATTTTAACACTTTCGCGACCTAAAATCTACCATGTTGCGTCTTGGAAAGCTATCATAATTAATATATATTATAGTGATTGTGATACGTTCCACACTTATTGTGTTATACTGCTTTACCTAGCATAAATCATATATAGTATGGTGATTTTGATACTTTCCCTACCTGAAATTTACAGTTACATCCTAAAAACTATACAAAATGATATATATTGATTTTGATACATTCTCCACAAAAAAATGTATTGTTCAGCAACGCATTACACTTCAGGAGATAGCTTAGCTTGACAGTCCTCTATCTAATCACAAATGGAAAGTTTTTGTTTTGGTTATACTATTGCAAAAACGTCTCTTTAGTAATATTGTCATCGACACGTGGAGGGAGCACGAGTTAATATGATCAGGTCTGCCAGCAGCATACATCGATATAAATATTTTTTCTTCACCACTCGCTGTATCTACAGACCTAGTCGCCTTTCTTCACAACTCGTTCTACAATTTTTCCATATGTAGAATTATGACTGCGTGGTAATTTGTAAGTTAAGGAAGCAATTATTGATTTTTTTGACCATTATTATGAACCAAGGCAAAACCCTTTTTTACTGGTCCGTCGAAGCATTTAAAAACAAATCTCTGACAAAGATACATATTATTCCCCCTGCAAATCATCTGAGATAACTATAAATATCGACTGTTTAATTCTAGTCGACAGTGTCTAATCATACAATTATTGAATGCTTCA
>JAQISU010000069.1:5670000-5852500 GCA_029339505.1 Unio delphinus
GTAGGCGTGATGACCGACAAAGGAGAAAGACTAGTCAATTTCTGTGAAGAGAATGACTTGGTCAGAGGAGGGATTCTGTTCGAGCACAAGGACATAGACAAGCTCACATGGACGTCACCAGACGGCAGAACTCAGAACCAAATCGACCACATCATCATCAACGATCGATGGAAACACTTTTTGCAGGACGTGCGAGTGATTCGGAACATAGCTATTGGCTACGACCATTTCATCTGGTGGTCAAGGTGACTTTGAAGCTTAGGAAAGTTAGGATAGGGGTCTCCAGGAACAAACGCTTCAATGTGGCCAAGCTGAAAAATCCAAAAGTGAAGGAAGAGTTCAGGCTGGCCCTAAGGAATAGGTTTAGTGCTCTAGAAGATGAGACAGCGCTGACCATCGACCATTTCAACAGAGCAATGAAGGAGAAGAAGATTTAGGCTATAGGAATCATAAGAAGACAGTGTAGATATCAGAAGAGACAAAGATTCGCGTAGAAGCGAGAAGACAGATTAAGAAGAGAATTTTGGATTCCAAATTAACAAGACTGAACGAGAGAATTTCGAAGGAGTATAGAGGAAAAGGAAGGTGAAGTAATCAGCAAGGAGAGACAGGAGAGAATACATAGAGAGGCTGGCAAAAGAGTCGGAGGCAGCGGCAGAGCAGAAAGCCATAAAGACGGTCTACCAGAACACAAAGAAGCTGAAGGGCGACTACAGTCAGCACCACGACCTTCCAGTGAGAGATGAAGATGGAATCCATGACACAGTGGAGGAGGAGAAGCTGAAGAGATGGAAGCAACAATTTGAGTCTATCATGAATCGCCCAGACCCACCAGTACTCGCTGACATCGCAGAAGCAGATGAGGACCTCGACATCAACTGTGATGACATCACTATTGAGAAGGTCAAGCAGGCCATCCACAAATGGAAGAATGAAAAGGCACCTGGTGATGATGGAGTATGTCCAGAGATTATGAAGGCAGAAGACACAGAGATGCCTAAGCTTCTTTGCCAGATTCTCCAAACATTCTGAGATAGTGAAGAAGCACGGAATGAATGGAAAACTGGAATCATCATCAAACTTCCCAAGAAAGGATATTTTGGAAACTGCAACAACTGGCAAGGAATAACCATTCTATTCCTCTCCAGTAAGATCTTCGGCTGCATCATTCTCCAACACATCACAACAGCTGTGAACGGCATCATACGCCAGGAACAGGCAGGCTTTAGGAAGTGCAAATCCTGCATCAACCACATCTTCATTCTGAGTCAGATCCTTGAGCAGTTTCATGAGTGGAATGGATCCCGTTTTTGTGGTCTTTGTGGACTTTGAAAAGGCCTTTGACAGCCTGCACTGAGCATCTATGTGGAAGATTCTCAAAGACTATGGCAACCCCCAGAAACTTGTCAATGTCGTCAGGTCCCTGTACGAGAACTTTGAGTGCAGAGTCATCCACAACAACATACTCACTGAACCATTCAAGGTGGAAACCATAGTGAAGCAAGGATGCATTCTCTTCTCACTGGCCATTAACCGGATCATGTGCTGCACCACAGAGGGGCAAGAAACAAGGAATACAGTGGATGTTGACCTCAATACTGGATGACCTCGACTATGCCAACAACATTGGGTTGCTGGCAAGCAGACACCAGGATATCCAACAGAAGACACAACAGTTGGTACAGACAGCAAGTACCATAGGTCTTCGAGTCAACATAGGGAAGACAAAAGTCTTGAAGAAAAACACTAGAGTGGACAACCCAATCACCATCAACGACCAGCCTCTGCAAGAAGTAGACAATTTCACTTACATGGGCAGTAAGGTCGCCACAGATGGAGATTGCACAAGGGAAGTCACCACAGGAATCAGCAAGGCCAATCCGGAGGACAACAAATCTCAGTGTCCGGATCTTCAAGAGCAATGTGTTGAGTGTCTTATACTGTCTTGTGATCATGTAAAGACTGCATTCCACTATCTCGTGATCATGTAAAGACTGCATTCCACTATCTTGTGATATAGTTAAGACTGCATTCCACTATCTTGTAATATAGTTAAGACTGCATTCTACTGTCTTGTGATCTTGTTAAGACTGCATTCCACTGTCTTCTGATATAGTTAAGACTGCATTCCACTATCTTCTGATATAGCTAAGACTGCATTCCACTATCTTTTGATATAATTAAGACTGCATTCCACTGTCTTGTGTTCTTGTTAAGACTGCATTCCACTGTCTTCTGATATAATTAAGACTGCATTCCACTGTCTTCTGATATAGCTAAGACTGCATTCCACTATCTTTTGATATAATTAAGACTGCATTCCACTATCTTTTGATATAATTAAGACTGCATTCTACTGTCTTGTGACCTTGCTAAGACTGCATTCCACTGTTTTCTGATATAGTTAAGACTGCATTCCACTATCTTTTGATATAATTAAGACTGCATTAAACTATCTTCTGATATAGCTAAGACTGCATTCCACTATCTTTTGATATAGTTAAGACTGCATTCCACTGTCTTCTGATATAGTTAAGACTGCATTCCACTGTCTTCTGATATAATTAAGACTGCATTCCACTGTCTTTTGATATAGCTAAGACTGCATTCCACTATCTTTTGATATAATTAAGACTGCATTCAACTATCTTTTGATATAGCTAAGACTGCATTCTACTGTCTTTTGACCTTGTTAAGACTGCATTCCACTGTCTTCTGATATAGTTAAGACTGCATTCCACTATCTTTTGATATAATTAAGACTGCATTCCACTATCTTTTGATATAATTAAGACTGCATTCTACTGTCTTGTGACCTTGTTAAGACTGCATTCCACTGTCTTCTGATATAGTAAAGACTGTATTCCACTGTCTTGTGATCTTGTTAAGACTGCATTCTACTGTCTTGTGACCTTGTTAAGACTGCATTCCACTGTCTTCTGATATAGTTAAGACTGCATTCCACTATCTTTTGATATAATTAAGACTGCATTCCACTATCTTTTGATATAATTAAGACTGCATTCTACTGTCTTGTGACCTTGTTAAGACTGCATTCCACTGTCTTCTGATATAGTTAAGACTGCATTCCACTATCTTTTGATATAGTTAAGACTGCATTCTACTGTCTTCTGATATAGCTAAGACTGCATTCCACTATCTTGTGATATAATTAAGACTGCATTCAACTATCTTTTGATATAATTAAGACTGCATTCTACTGTCTTGTGACCTTGTTAAGACTGCATTCCACTGTCTTTTGATATAGTTAAGACTGCATTCCACTATCTTTTGATATAATTAAGACTGCATTCCACTGTCTTCTGATATAGCTAAGACTGCATTCCACTATCTTTTGATATAATTAAGACTGCATTCCACTATCTTTTGATATAATTAAGACTGCATTCTACTGTCTTGTGACCTTGTTAAGACTGCATTCCACTGTCTTCTGATATAGTTAAGACTGCATTCCACTATCTTTTGATATAGTTAAGACTGCATTCCACTGTCTTCTGATATAGCTAAGACTGCATTCCACTATCTTTTGATATAATTAAGACTGCATTCCACTATCTTTTGATATAATTAAGACTGCATTCTACTGTCTTGTGACCTTGTTAAGACTGCATTCCACTGTCTTCTGATATAGTTAAGACTGCATTCCACTATCTTTTGATATAGTTAAGACTGCATTCTACTGTCTTCTAATATAGCTAAGACTGCATTCCACTATCTTTTGATATAGTTAAGACTGCATTCCACTGTCTTGTGATCTTGTTAAGACTGTATTTCACTGTACTGTGGATTCATTGAAGACAGAACCTGGTGTATTTTGTTTTTAATACCTGTGTTGTTTGTGATTATCTGTGTACATATATGTGTGTGTTGATGATATTTGATAGTGCTAAGTTTGCCAACAATTTTGTGTTTGAAAGTGTATTAAATACTTTTGAGAAAACATTTTGTTTTATTTTATTCGAATATAAATTTCCTTTAGATTTTAGTAGGCTTATATGAGTAGATGACTTAGTCTCAGTCAATTTACTCTTTTTGGTCTGTGCACACCCCCACCCTTTCAAAAATACTGTTTGACTCAAAAAAACTCCAGCACTGTTTGGGAGTTTGGCAGATATGTGTTCAGATTACATATAACATTAAATGAAAAGCTTTTCAATGCAAAGTTAATGGCCTATATTGATTCTGACTTAAGTAAAGTCTATGTTATTATTTATTATTATGTTTAGTCATTTGATTAATATAAACTATTATGTATTGGTAAAAGTTCCAACTGATTGTGTATGAACTAATATTACATAAGTATTGTGAGGATATATACATGTAGCTAGTTTCAATTTGTTTTAGTCATTAAGCCATTTGACACATTCAGATTGGCCTTGTTAATGTCCGACAGGCCTTGTTAATGTCCGACAGACCTTGTTAATGTCTGATATGCTTTGTTAATGTTAGACTTTGTTTGGTATTGTAAATGTAATGTTTTGTAGGGTTCACACAATTCACAATTATATCCAATCTTTGGAGTAAACTACCCAATATATGCCATTCTTTAATACACAGATCTGTCAGTTTTCAGTGATCCAATTAGCCATTTAATCATAGAATGATTGATATTTCAAGGTAATACATGCCAGAACAACAGACTTGTAACCTTAATGAAGTGATACTTTTGTTGACAGGTAATAAAATCACCCAGTCTGAACTATTTCACATTAGAGGTCAGATATAAAATTATTATTTAAACTGCCCACTTATGTCCAGTTAAGCCATATTTATATTCTGTCAGGTCTTGCTGATCACACATAGAGATGTTTCTTCCTTTTGGATATGCTACATAAGCAAGGTTTGACTTTTATTTTATTTTTCTTGGTTAAAAGTTGATAAATGATAATTTTAAATGTATATAATTTTTTTCAAGTCGCATTTAGGTTTAATTTTTTGCAAAATCACTAAAATGGTAGAGTTTATGGAAACAATTTTAATTAAATTCTAATTTTTTGTGAATTAAATTTTAAAAACTTTCACATCAAGGAAATGTAGATACTGTATATATTTACTTAAAAGAAAAAGTCTAACTGCAACATAGACCTTTTCTACCATTGCATAATGGACTCAGAAGGGTCTGTATTTTTTGTTTTTCTGATTACTCTTATCAAGCTAGATAGAGCCAGATCTGTGTGATGACAGAACCAGCTCTCTGCATTTTGCACTTGGACTCAACGTATAAACAAGTGAATATGATTGTTCTAAATAGGTAGCTGATTTATTCATCCTTGTCGTAAAAAATAATATATAAGGGCCCCAAGCAGTCTAAAGTTTCTTAAATTACTGACCACTGCTATCTCAGCTCTGTCCACTTGCACTCTGAGTCTTGGGTATGACCAATCCAGGTATGTAAGAAAGCTTTTGCCAGGTTCTTTCTCCACCAGTTATTTTGGCTGCCATGTATAGCCTTTCATGCACTTCACAATGGCATTAAATCCAAAATAACAATTCTGTTTGCAAACATCTGGTGCAGTTCAGGACCATGAGCCCCATATGGGGTTGGGCTTGTAAAATAGGGGTGAATCTTACTCTCATGTATGTCAGAAAAAGGAATCAGGAGATATATGGTCTCCTAGCAACTCGCAACCCAAAGGGGCAGATTTATTCAGCCATAGTGGTTAGCAATTCACAACCAAACTGGTCAGATTGATTCAGCCATAGCTGGCTACTGTAGTTTGTCCAAGGGGTAGGTACTTTACTCCTTTTTTCTCAGTAATAAATAACACATTTGTATTGCTGTGCCATAAAACATCAAACCAAATCAAAATTATTATCTGATCATGCTCTTTCTAAAATATTAAACACATGTTTTATTTTCAAACTTGGGTTAGAACCAAATAGTTATGCATTTTAAGAAGTTATTTGTAAATAATCAATGTAATTATTCGTATTAAGGACATTCTTTACAAACTCTTGTCAGACTATTTTTGTGATCAAAATATAAATGTTATGAATTACATAGGCATCTAATCATTACAACAATACAATAATAGTTTAATATTTAATGTTCATGTATTAAAATTATATCATGATGAAAGAAGTTTTGCATTTTATTCCCATCTATTAAAGTCAGAAGAGCTTTTGAAGGTTTATTTAGTCGGGTTGCCATATTTGACTCTTCTGCATAATCATAAATCAATGGCTAAGTCTTGATCAATGGCTAAGTTTTGACTAAGACTTAGCCATTGAACAAGACTTAACCATTGATCAAGACTTAGCCATTGATCAAGAGTTTTCTCTTGAGCCATTGATCAAGACTTAGCCATTGACCAAGATTTAGCCATTGATCAATAGTTTTCTCTTGAGAAATGGCCAAGTCTTGATCAATGGCTAAGTCTTGATAAATGGCTTGCTCTTGTGAAATGGCTGTCTTGATCAATGGCTAAGTGAACATATAGTATGAACCAGCAGCTGTTGTCCAATTTTTTTCATCAAGCATATTATGACTGTTTATGAAGAGGTTATTGTTTAGTGTAGTTGACTACAATGCAAGAGACCATTTTTAGTTCCCAAACCAGGCTGTCAGCTATTCTTTTGTGCCCTTTGGCAAAACATTTTATTCTAATTGTCCAACAAGAATTGTCTATTGTCAGGTAAGTAATTGTGAAGTGGTGGTGGTTTATCTTGTTGCTTTTCAATATCTTCATATTCTCAATCATAATATAACTGCAGAAACTACTCTATGATAGATTGTTTCCATGAGCATTCAAAGATCATTGTGTACTGTTTATACAAACTGGTTTCTGTAATATGGTGATAAAACACACACAAAGTTTGATTTCTTAAAATAAATTTCTAACAATCTTTTATTCTTCAAAAGTTATAAATTGCAACTAAATATTGGTATTGTGTTTGATGACTTTTAAAATTATGGTACATTTGTCCTGCCACCAATAGAATCACAAATATGTATATCGATGCATTTCACATATGATTCTGTTGGATGTTGAAATAAAATTGGGACAAGAAGGCGCTATGATGATACTCAAAACTCTAAACAGGTCTTCAATTCATTGCATACTGTCTACAGCCATTCAAGAGAAGGGTCCACTCCCTTGCTTTCAGCAGATGGAGTGATGCAGATCAAAGACCAAGAACAGTTGCAAAATTACTGTGCTGGACACTTTAGTGGACTGCTGGACACACCATCCTTGGTCAGTTCGTCAGCTCTCTAACAGATTCCACAACAGTGATGACAGGAGGAGCTTGATCTACCAACTTCAGATGATGAAATTAAGAAGGGCACCCACCAGATAAACTAGGACAAGGCTTCAGAAAAGGATGCAGTGAAAGTTTGCAAAGGTTCAGGATATAAGTTTTTTATGATATATACTCCACAGCATATTGAAACAAGAAGTAGTGCCAGAAGACTTCCTTGATGCCTGTTTCCCTTTTTAAGAATAAATGTAGCAAAGCTGATGCTGACAAATACTAACACACCTCCTTCTGCCACAAAGACCTTGTCCAGAGTCGTCTTGGACTGACTGATTACTGTGCCAGAAGCTAACCTACATGAGGCATGTCGAGTTTTCATCAGAGTTAGGCAGGTCCAGGAGAAATGCATTGAGCAAAATGTGGACTTCTACTCCATCTTCATCTACCTCACCAAGGTCTTCAATACAGTCAACAGGGAGACTCATGATCTGTACTAGCATGGTTTGGCTGCACATGTAAGTTCATAAAGATCATCTGGATCTTCCATGATGACATGAAAACAATGGTCCTGTCATCTGAACTCTTGCAGATCTTAAAAAGGGTATAGCAGATTTGTGTCCTGGCTCAGTTCCTATTCAGCATCTTCATTACCTGCATCATAAAACACTGCTTAACAAGTTCTCACTGAAGCTGTTAGTCAAGAAAGTCAGTCACTCATTAGGGTTCATGACAGGTTACTTGACTATCACAGTGTTTCCTATCCATCAAGTTGAATTTTATAGCACAGTGGTCTTCACCTCCCTGTTTGACCGCTCTGATGACCTTAGTGGTAAGAGAATCCACCCTGGATGCAGGAGGTTGTCAGATCAAACCTCAGCTGAGTCATTCCATAGACTTTTTAAAAATGGTGCTCACAGCTGCCTCGCTAAGCATTCCTCATTAAGAGGTTAGTGTTAGGACTGGTTGGCATGGTGTCAGGATAATGTGACTGGGTGGGACATGATGCTACATGTCTGTGACATGATGCCTCAGTGCTTGCAATCACTTTAAAAACTGCCACAGTCTGCAGACATCATAGTGATATGACTGGAAAATTGTTAAAGCAATGCTAAAAGTCTAAATGACACAAACACACCTCCCTGTTATATGGCTGTGAGATCTGGACTCTATATTGCAGACACATCACAGCTGGAGAAATTTCACATGCTGGCTGTCCACTGTATCCTTGGGATTGGTGGTAAATAAAAGGCTACCAACCTCAAAATCATGGATGAAGCCAAGTAAACAAATATCAAGGCAATGCTTATCAAGGCCAAACTTCACTGAACAGGCCATGTCATCAGAATACATTGCACCCACTTGCATAAACAGATCTACTTTAGGAAATTGGCACATGGCAGTACAAAGCAAGGCCTGGGTCATGCAATTTCTACAAAGATACCCTAAAGGTTGCCTAAAGTGGTGTAGCCATAGACTATCAGAGCATGAAAAAAAAGGCATTTGATGAAAACTGCTGGTGTACCCTCTCCTGCAAAGTGACAGTTAACCTTGAAAATGAATTCCAGAAAACGATGGAGGAGATCTGGAAATGTTGCCAGTGTCAGGTCAGTGTCCGTCACATGAGTAGCTTCATTTGACTTCTAATGTCCAACCTGTCATCCATTATGCAAGTTAAGACTAGGACAGTACAAAACCATCAGCATGCCCATTAGATTGTATGGAACCCATCCTCTTTGGATATAAAGTACTTAACATTATTTTTATGTTGGATCTTATATATATTACATAAATTAATAAAACAGTTATGAGAATAATTGTTTTTTTTAGTATTGACAAGCGAAACTAAGTTTAATAAACAACTTGAAAATGGCATTGATCCCTTATTATGCAGACAGTTGTTACCAAACCTGCTGTGAAACATTGATTGGTTTAATGTATTTTCCAGTAGAGTAGCACACATGTTGATTGAATAGTACCACATGTTCTTTGTATTGATGATGTTTGTAACCACATTTTATCAAACCTTTCTAATACCTTATGCCCATTCCCCAACTTATAAATCTACTGATGAGCTAATTTTTATAAGAACGTTTTCTTGAATTTTAAGCTCACATTCATAACTTGTCTGTCCATATGTTTATCCCACTACGTATCCCATAATAGTGTTGCTGCATCCCACTACGTATCCCATAATAGTGTTGCTGCATCCCACTATGTATCCCATAATAGTGTTGCTGTATCCCACTACGTATCCCATAATAGTGTTGCTGCATCCCACTACGTATCCCATAATAGTGTTGCTGCATCCCACTACGTATCCCATAATAGTGTTGCTGCATCCTACTATGTATCCCATAATAGTGTTGCTGCATCCTACTATGTATCCCATAATAGTGTTGCTGCATCCTACTATGTATCCCATAATAGTGTTGCTGTATCCCACTACGTATCCCATAATAGTGTTGCTGCATCCCACTACGTATCCCATAATAGTGTTGCTGTATCCCACTATGTATCCCATAATAGTGTTGCTGTATCCCACTACGTATCCCATAATAGTGTTGCTGCATCCTACTATGTATCCCATAATAGTGTTGCTGCATCCTACTATGTATCCCATAATAGTGTTGCTGTATCCCACTACGTATCCCATAATAGTGTTGCTGCATCCTACTACGTATCCCATAATAGTGTTGCTGTATCCCACTAGGTATCCCATAATAGTGTTGCTGTATCCCACTACGTATCCCATAATAGTGTTGCTGCAGCTTGTCATCCATGATCAAAGGATTATCATGGAACATTGTGAATATCTACTGAGGATGTTATTATCATCATAACATGCTATTTCTCAATTTATGGCTTTGGGGCATTTCAGTCTCCCAATAAATATGGCATGGTGTGTCCATTCTCTTCATAAATATGGCATGGTGTCCATTGTCTTCATAATATGGCATGGTGTCCTTTCTTTTCATGAAAATGGATTGGTGTCCATTGTCTTCATAATATGGCATGGTGTGTCCATTCTCTTCATAAATATGGCATGGTGTCCATTCTCTTCATGAATATGGCATGGTGTCCATTCTCTTCATGAATGTGGCATGGTGTCCATTCTCTTCATAAATATGGCATGGTGTCCATTCTCTTCATGAATGTGGCATGGTGTCCTTTCTCTTCATAAATATAGCATGGTGTCCATTCGCTTAATAAATATGGCATGGTGTCCATTGTCTTCATAATATGGCATGGTGTCCATATTTTCTCATATAATGTAAATTGTATACAAAATAATTGTGTAAATAGGTCTTGGAAATCTATGTTTGTGATCTTTGAAAGTTTGGGAAAAGTCTTTGAATTTATCATTCTG
Source organism: Unio delphinus (assembly GCA_029339505.1). Lineage (NCBI taxonomy): Eukaryota > Metazoa > Mollusca > Bivalvia > Unionida > Unionidae > Unio > Unio delphinus. The sequence goes on from JAQISU010000069.1 coordinate 5,680,586, forward strand.
AATTCTATATGAACCCTTATGATTTGATGATATTGACAGATTACTGTCCTCCCACATTATGTTTTTAGAATTATTGCCCTTTATATTTGCTGCTGAATACAGTGTCTGATTGAATTATGTGAATGAATTTGCAGTGAAAAATGGATAGCATATTATGGTCATCTGAAGATGTACATGTTGATAAAGCTTTATGTTTCTATGATTTTTGTAAGAGTTATTGCCCTTTTTGACAGGTGGATGTAATGTATGAGAGGTTTGGTGTAAGTTCTTATTAGTTCTGTATAAATATGCATTAAGTCTGTGTGAATACTTATTAATTCTTCATAAATACTTTATTATGTTTGTGTTTAGCTTCATACATTAGATACAAGATTATAAAGTTAAGATTGATTTTTGACAGGTTTACATATCCATTATCCGTAATTTATTCCGTACTATTCACCAACTATTGAATACTCCAAATGAAACAAATTCATTCCAATGGAACATTAAGGCATTGAAGCATGTGTGACTTGTAGCAGCTGTTGAGGTTACTAACTGATAAATATTGTGCATTTGGGATAGCTTTTGTTTCTTGCTAGTACTTAAATCAGGTTGAGGTTTGGCAGTTCTGCTTAGTCTTTGAACTGTAACTGGTTGGCTGAGCTAAAAAAAATGCATGAGTCATACAGTAATGAAATATGCAATTCCACACATTTTCTAGGGAGACATTGGACACAACAAGAATGAATTCTTTTACAGCATAAAAGGTTTACACCCTTGTTTTGAGTGCTTATTGGATATATAAAAGACAAAGGAGAAAATTGGCTAGTCATGCAGTAATACATGTATTCAGTTAAAAGACTATTGTCTTTTAGACTTCATATTTATGGGTGAGAAAGAGTGATCATGGATTTGCCTGATTAGAGGCATTCACCCAAGGCAGGTAAAACTCCATTTGTTTTCTACCATATTTCAGACAGTGTTCATTATGATTGTGACATGTAACAAAAGTCATTCATTCTGTTACAATGTTTAAACAAGTGTTCAGTATGATTGTGATATGTAACAAAAGTCATTCATTCTGTTACAATGTTTAAACAAGTGTTCAGTATGATTGTGACATGTAACAAAAGTCATTCATTCTGTTACAATGTTTAAACAAGTGTTCAGCATGATTGTGACATGTAACAAAAGTCATTCATTCTGTTACAATGTTTAAACAAGTGTTCATTATGATTGTGACATGTAACAAAAGTCATTCATTCTGTTGCAATGTTTAAACAAGTGTTCAGTATGATTGTGACATGTAACAAAAGTCATTCATTCTGTTACAATGTTTATACAAGTGTTCAGTATACTCAAGATGAGTAACACTCCATTCTTTCTTGACAAGCCTTAAATTCAGTTCACTTTTTAAATTTTTTAATTTTTTTTATATACTTTGTTCCTAGTCAAATAAAAGGCAGGACTAACACAAAAGGGAGTCTCTTGTTAGTAGGTATGTTACAGTACATTTACACACTTGTCTCTTGTTTAGTAGGTATGTTACAGTATATTTACACACATGTCTCTTGTTTAGTAGGTATGTTACAGTATATTTACACACATGTCTCTTGTTTAGTAGGTATGTTACAGTACATTTACACACTTGTCTCTTGTTTAGTAGGTAGGTTACTGTACATTTACACACAATGTCTCTTATTTAGTATGAATGCTTCTGTGAATTTACATACTTATTCAGAATCTGAATGGTGTTTTTGTTCAAACTTCCCAGAGGATCTTTTTGAATTTTTCTCAGCATAGAACATGACCTTTCTACATCTGCACTTCTGTGAACATATATAAATCAAGCAATGGCTAATGATAATATTTAAACATGTTAAATACCTTTGTGATTGAGCTCTGTCTCTGTGCATGGCCTTAATGTTTGTTGTTGCTACTCTTTCAGCAGATGTGTTACAAAAACTGTGAAAAATAAAATGCTCACTGTTCCTGCTGTGCTTCTCAAAGTAACACTCAATCAATTATGAGTTGTAAAATTTAGTTTTGTTGGGCCTTGCCAATGTCTGATTCTTACCTGATTTGCAGATGTTTTCAGCATTTTGCTTTCAACAATGATTATGTCAGGTCCTCGCGGGTCATGAGCGGTATTCGTATAATATTGTATAAGCCCCACTTGCCAAAAGGTAAGCGTTACGTCCCACTTTGTCAAGGGGTATTTCACAACATATAATAACACTGTAACCCACTCCCCTCTGATACTCATTATCTAAGAGATGACCGCCCTCGGTATAATTGCCCGGTTTGAGTAAGAGATTGTATATAGTAACCTGAGTGGGTATATTGAACAAAACAACTCCGAGCCCCCGTAAAGATCAATAAACAATTTAATCAAATACATACACAATGAAATTTCCTTTCATTAGGAATACATGTGGTTTACAAATAAACTTTCACTGATATTACAAATAGATTTGAAATAGAATTAAACAAATTAGCCGTTCTATTACTGATAGTTAAAATCATCATAGGATCAAGTGTCACAATTGAAGTCAATGCTTTGTTCGATTTTCATAACCTGTTATCCTCGAACCGCGTTCTCTGTTCAATCCAATGTTGTTCTAGAAGTCCGTTCCTCTCTGTATAATCTGCCCTCATGGATGTTCCGCTTGAACTCAGACTTGTCCACTGTATCTTTTATACACCTCTCAATTCTTTTTTTCCAACTTGTATGTCTTTATTTCTGTACTTCATGCCTTCCCAAAAGATATTTTCTTCCTTCCAAAAGAAACTTGAAATAACCCAAGTCTCTCGGTACACTGGTAATAGTTGAGACTGTCCATTATTCCTGGTTCAAACAATCAGATATTTCTATCAGTGATAACAATTTTACGGCTAGTAATTAACTACACATATCCTCAAATAAATGTAGTTTAACCATTTGTTAATTCGTTTTGCCTTGACCTAATACATTAACCTCTTACAAAGCGAGACATTGAATTATACACTGTCGCTAAATTACCTATGACATCAAAATTTGGTGAATTCACATGTATTCTTGTAAATCATTAACTAATGTAATACGTTAAATTCTTAGAGCACAATCATTATTCAAACAATATGATAAATTCAAGAATTAATGTAACACTTCCTATCCATAACTCAACATAGTGTTTTTACTGTATCAAATGAATTCATACAAATACTTCTGGGTACAGAACAGATTATTATACAAGTGTATCCATTTAAATCAATTATACAAATGTATCAAACGAAATCATGCAGACCTGTAAACGAAGCAGACATTATATTAATTGCATCACAATAAACGTGGAATTTGAGACAATAATTTGTGTTTTTGCGTGTCATTCAACCAATGTTTTTGGTGGGTTTTTTCCCCCTGGTCTGTTGTTTTACAGATGTACTTCTCTAAAATACGATCCGAAGTCCTACTAATAATAATTCTACACTGTTTTCCTCTCACAGGAATAAATCAGACTAAATTCTAATTTAGCTAGTAAGATATTATGTTCTAAACATTTCTCGTGTAAAACACACCCCTTATTTAACCGTGACCAATCAGAATCAAATGTATTTTCTCCCGCTTCCCTCCTAAAGTCGCTTACGTCATGGTCAGTATGTCAGGCTTTGGTTTTAAGTAACAGAATCTCTGCATTTTCTCAATTCTGACATTTTCATGATAAATGAACCTTTACAAGGTCGCCATCGGTCAGTACTGGCTCCTGTATAAACAACGTGTCAATTAGTACAGCGGTTGGCTAGACTTTATAGGCACCCTGCTTGCATGATGTGTCTCATAAATTTAACTAATGGCTATCTGGCCACAACTAATGGTTTATTAATAGATCGACCGAAAATTTGGCACTTCACAGATTACTTCCTCACTTTTCAAGCTGCTACAAACTAATTCTGGCATAGACATTTATGATTGAATAACATTTGTTTCTTCAACAGTCTTTAGATGTTTCAAAACTTTTAAAAAATTGAGGTGTACTTTACACATGTAAATTAGCCTAAACACAGCATGACCCCAGATATTGTCAGTCAATTGAGTATTCAGACATTTTAATGACAAACTGTATAAACTCCTGTGGTGATAGTTTTCCATGAGCACTAAGCATAACTGTTTTGTTGTTTTAGCAGGTGACAGGAACATTTCATTATTGCAAGAAGCTTCTCTCTCTCTCTCTCTCTCTCTCTCTCTCTCTCTCTCTCTCTCTCTCTCTCTCTCTCTCTCTCTCTCTCTCTCTCTCTCACACACACACACACACACACACCAACATACTGAAAATTATATTTCACAAAATCATGCTTTGATCTTGACCTTTCACCTTTAATTCAGTTGGCTTCTTTCCTCCTGAAACTGCACACCATCCACAAACTTTGGTGAATGTCAATAACTGTAATTTTTTTTGCAGAAATGAAGTCATATTTCAGTTACACTTAACGTAATCTATGAACATTTGATCCCAAAATGAGTGGTCTTCTACTTTATTCTAAATGCAAGCCACCCAAAAACTTTACTGACGGTCTGTCATGTAGAAGAAAAGCTTTTGTGGATAATTCATTGCTTTATCATTAAGTCTTGGTGACCTTATCTTTTGTCCTTTTGATGTGTGCACCTTTGGGTGACTGTGATGGTATTTCACAATGCTAAGTCATTTTAAGTCCATATGGTATTTTCAGTTTAAGAGCATACTAAATACTGTTGAGAAAATTGTGTGTGTGTGTGTGTGTGTGTGTGTGTGTGTGTGTGTGTGTGTGTGTGTGTGTGATTTGGATTTTTTAATGTAGCTTTAATAATTTTTCAGTCATATTGCTATGATGTCTGCATTGTGGCAATTTATAGTGATGTCTAGCACTGGGGCATCATGAAGCAGACATGTAGTATGATATCCCACCCAGTCACATTATCCTGACACTAGGTCGACCAGTCCTAACACTAACCTCTTAATGCTGAGCATCAAGCGAGACAGCTGTTAGTATTACTTTTTTATAAGTCTTTGGGATCACATGGCTGGATATCAAAATGCACAGCTTCCCGCATTATTTAGATTGGAACTTGAAGTCATTTTCAAAAGGTTTCTAAAGGTATACAATTTATTCTCATCTGTGTAATGTTGCCTTTGTGGATCCTGTGCACTGACTTCCCTTTGGGATTTCAAAACAAACGCGTTGAGTCTCAAATGGCTACCAGTTTGGCATGTATGTGTAAGGTCAACAGTCATGGTGATTGTGGCTTGATGAAGATGTGTTTTGTAGAATAGCTTTTGTTTTAAAGTAAACTCCTTTACTGAGCAGTAGGTGTAATTATTTTAAAAAATTAGGGGTCAAAAGGTCAAGGTCATGGTGGGTCTGACAAAAAACTAATGGTTAATACATGGCAAGTAAAGTTAAGACCACATACCTTGACCAAAATTTAAAGTCTCTTAAGTCATGTTGATAAATATGTTGGTCCTGAATCTCCAAAGTAAATAGTGGTCAGTTGGTCATTACATAAAGAAATGTTAGACATGTAGATAGTATATGATAGAGTACTGTTAGACATGTAGATGGCATATAAGAGGGGACTGTTAGACATGTAGATGGCATATGATAGAGTAATGTTAGACATGTAGATGGCATATGATAAGGGACTGTTAAACATGTAGATGACATTTGATAGAGTACTGTTAGACATGTAGATGGCATGTGATAGAGTACTGTTAGACATGTAGATGACATATGATAGAGTACTGTTAGACATGTAGATGACATACGATAGAGTACTGTTAGACATGTAGATGACATATGATAGAGTACTGTTAGACATGCAGATGGCATATGATAGAGTCCTGTTAGACATGTAGATAACATATGATAGGGAACTGTTAGATATGTAGATGACATATGATAGAGTACTGTCAGACATGTAGATGACATATGATAGGGGACTGTTAGACATGTAGATGACATATGATAAAGTACTGTTAGACATGTAGATAACATATGATAGGGGACTGTTAGATATGTAGATGGCATATGATAGAATAATGTTAGACATGTAGATAACATATGATAGGGGACTGTTAGATATGTAGATGGCATATGATAGAGTAATGTTAGACATGTAGATGGCATATGATAAGGGACTGTTAAACATGTAGATGACATATGATAGAGTACTGTTAGACATGTAGATGACATATGATAGGGGACTGGTAGACATATAGATAGCATATGATAGAGTACTGTTAGACATGTAGATAACATATGATAGAGTACTGTTAGACATGTAGATAACATATGATAGAGTACTGTTAGACATGTAGATGGCATATGATAGGGGACTGGTAGACATAGATAGCATATGATAGGGGACTGGTAGACATATAGATAGCATATGATAGGGGACTGTTAGATATGTAGATGGCATATGATAGGGGACTGTTAGACATGTAGATGGCATATGATAGAGTACTGTTAGACATGTAGATAACATATGATAGAGTACTGTTAGGCATGTAGATAACATATGATAGAGTACTGTTAGACATGTAGATGGCATATGATAGGGGACTGGTAGACATAGATAGCATATGATAGGGGACTGGTAGACATATAGATAGCATATGATAGGGGACTGTTAGACATGTAGATGGTATATATATATATATATATATATATATATATATATATATATATATATATATATATATATATATATATATATATATATATATATACATGTTTTTTCTCTGTTATTTCTTCCATCTCTTCAATTGATTTCTCATATCTGTCTTTCTTTCTCCATCACTGCTAACTTCACATGCTTCCCTTACATACAGAATATAATTGGCAAACACTTACTAAATGAAGGACAGCCTTCCACCCCTAAAAGGAGTATGACTGCAGTTACCCAGATTTATAAGGATGCTGCCATAGAAGAAATGTAACCCAATTACCCAAATTTGTAAGGATGCTGACATAGAAGAATGTGACCCAGTTACCCAGATTTGTAAGGATACTGCCTTATAAAAGAATATGACCCAGTTACCCAGATTTGTAAGGATGCTGACATAGAAGAATGTGACCCAGTTACCCAGATTTGAAAGGATGCTGACATAGAAGAATGTGACCCAGTTACCCAGATCTTCCATTACCTTACTGAATCCCACAATCTGTCCCTGAAGTTTATATATTTTCCATATCTGCTCCCTTTTGTTGTTGGATAGAAACCTGATAATGGTAACTCTTATTCTGTTATTTCCTGCCTATTCAACTTTGTACATTTAACTTTTCATTTCCTCATATCACTCCTTGGCTAATGCTAGTGGGATTATACAAAACTCAAGTCTACATTTTGTATGAATGTTAATATGCAGCTGTAGATAATCAGATTAGATTTTCATGCCAGTATGTTGTTTCTTTATCATTTAATATTTGAACTGTTGGACTTTAACTTTTCAGGGCTGCAGTGAAGGCATATGTGCTTTATAAAACATGTCTAGTTTATTGGCAGTAATTATTGTGGAAGTCCAGGGACATGTCGTTTGTATCACTCATGATCATTGAGGAAAACTATTGAAATGAATTTCTTTTTCTTGCCCAGTGATTATTGTGGAAGACCAGGGACATGTCATTTGTATCACTCATGATCAATGAGGAAAACTATTGAAATGAATTTCTTTTTTTGCCCAGTGATTATTATGGAAGTCCAGGGACATGTCTTTTGTATCACTCATGATCACTGAGGAAAACTAATGAAATGAATTTCTTTTTTTGCCCAGTGATTATTGTGTAAGTCCAGGGACATGTCTTTTGTATCACTCATGATCATTGAGGAAAATTATTGAAATGAATTTCTTTTTTTTTGCCCAGTGATTGTTGTGGAAGTCCAGTGGTATGTGTTTTGTATTATCCAGTGATCCTTATAGAAGTCCAGGAACATGTATTTTGTCATTACCTTTTTCTGTATGACTTCATCTGTCACACTAGAAGTTTGTATGTATGCAAGTTTCTACTGTACTACATGCTTTAAGGTAATATAACATTGTATGTAAGCAAGTTTCTACTGTACTACATGTGTTAAGGTAATATAACATTGTAAGCAAGTTTCTACTGTGCTACATGTGTTAAGGTAATATAACATTGTAAGCAAGTTCCTACTGTACTACATGCTTTAAGGTAATATAACATTGTATATAAGCAAGTTTCTACTGTACTACATGCTTTAAGGTAATATAACATTGTATATAAGCAAGTTTCTACTGTACTACATGCTTTAAGGTAATATAACATTGTATATAAGCAAGTTTCTACTGTACTACATGCTTTAAGGTAATATAACATTGTATATAAGCAAGTTTCTACTGTACTACATGTGTTAAGGTAATATAACATTGTAAGCAAGTTCCTACTGTACTACATGCTTTAAGGTAATATAACATTGTATATAAGCAAGTTTCTACTGTACTACATGCTTTAAGGTAATATAACATTGTATATAAGCAAGTTTCTACTGTACTACATGCTTTAAGGTAATATAACATTGTATATAAGCAAGTTTCTACTGTACTACATGTGTTAAGGTAATATAACATTGTAAGCAAGTTCCTACTGTACTACATGCTTTAAGGTAATATAACATTGTATGTAAGCAAGTTTCTACTGTACTACATGCTTTAAGGTAATATAACATTGTATATAAGCAATTTTCTACTGTACTACATGCTTTAAGGTAATAAAACATTGTATGTAAGCAAGTTTCTACTGCATTACATGCTTTAAGGTAATATAACATAATGTATGTTTATGACCGTTGGTGAGTATTCTGCTTTTCCTTCATATGTAGGTCTTTGGGTAATGTTTGCTTTTAGGTCAGTTTCCCATAAACTTTGACAACAGGCTCATTTAACTTTGTGGATGCCATTCAGGTAAGTGCAAGATCCTTCATCCAAAAGGTAGTTAAGTGTGATCTATATCGGAAGCTTCATCGACAGATTAAGTGTGATCTATATTGAATGCTTCACTGACAGATGAAGTGTGATTTATATTGGAAGCTTCAGTGACAGACTATATGTGATCTATATTGGAAACTTCAGTGACAGGTTACATGTGATCTATATTGGAAGTTTCAGTGACAGATTAAGTGTGATCTATATTGAATGCTTCACTGACAGATTAAGTGTGATTTATATTGGAAGCTTCAGTGACAGGTTAAGTGTGATTTATATTGAAAGCTTCAGTGACAGATTATATGTGATCTATATTGGAAGCTTCAGTGACAGATTATGTGTGATCTACATTGGAAGCTTCAGCGACAGACTATGTGTTATCTATATTGAAAGCTTCAGTGACAGGTTACATGTGATCTATATTGGAAGCATCAGTGACAGATTAAGTGAGATCTATATTGGATGATTCAGTGACAAATTATGTGTGATCTATATTGAATGCATCAGTGGCAGATTATGTGTTATCTATTTTGGAAGCTTCAGTGACAGATTAAGTGTGATCTATATTGAATGCTTTAGTGACAGATTATATGTGATCTATATTGGAAGATTTAGTGACAGGTTAAGTGTGATCTATATTGGAAGCTTCAGTGACAGATTAAGTGGGATCTATATTGGAAGCTTCAGTGACAGATTAAGCGTGATCTATATTGGATGCTTTAGTGACAGGTTAAGTGTGATCTATATTGGATGCTTTAGTGACAGATTAAGTGTGATCTATATTGGAAACTTCAGTGACAGGTTAAGTGTGATCTATATTGGATGCTTTAGTGACAGGTTAAGCAAACACAGGCAGCAAGGTACTTAAGTTCTTGGAGCACATTTGATGCAGGTGTTTTTCTTATTAACACTAACATGACAAGTAAGCTTATAATGTCTTTTTAAATGCCCACGTTAAGTTTGGCCTATCATGACATTGCCTATCATTTGTTTATCTAGCTCATAACTCTATAATGGTTGAAGAGATTTTTAAGAAACTTTGCCCAAGTATATATGATGACTAAGGTGTGTGTCACTTACAAGGACCAGTCTTTCTGTCCTTAAGATCAAGGTCATGACAAGGAAAATGTAATTGTATCTTTGTCTGGAATGCAGGTTTTGAACCACTGAAGATATTTAAATTTAACCTTACCTAGGTATATGTGATGTCTTGGCAGCATTTTACCTAACGTTGTTCAGCCTCAGGGTCAAGGTCATGGTTAGGGAAATATAATTAATTGAAAATATCCTTGACTGGAGATTAAATTTTGAACCACTGAAGATACTTTAATTAAACTTGAGTTAATTAGATATGACTGTTAATTATTTGAACTCCAATTAATAGAATACCAGGTATTATCCAAATGATTTATTCAATACTGGCAAAATTTGTTTACATCTTTTTTACCTGAATTTTCCAAACATCGATTATTCAAGTACACCTTTAATTGAAGCAAAAGAGCCATATAAAATCCTCTAACCCTCATGAAATCACAACACATTATCCGAAGTGTGAAAACCATCATTGGCATGTTTTTTTTCTAAAATCGCGACACCTGTTGGTCCAAAATATGAATACCGGTAGTGATTAATTTAAAAGTGTTATATTTTGTCTGAGACTAATGCAGTAAGTCTTGCCTTAATTGATAACTCATTATTAATTATGTTAATGGCAGTAATTTTATGAATCAGATGGAGATAACACTAATTTCATTGAGAACTAAATCAAAGCAGCTAAGATTGAGAACGCTTTAGTTTGCATGTGACATTCTTTGCTTATACTTGGTATCATGGGAACACACCACTGAGCTCTTAGTAGGACTAGACACAATTAGTGATCATGTGATGAAAGATGATTTCAAAAGCAAATGTGCAAAAAACATAATGCTTGCAAGTAAATTCTTTCTACATATTGTTTAAATATCAGAAAAAAAGATTTAACGATGTGAATATCATGTGGAAAATCAAGTGACTGGTCGCATCTATAAAAAAATTGATGGTGATAATTTCCTTGAACATTGAAAATATGATGTCAATGATAGTGTATGAAAAGCTAATTATTATAATAATGAAAATGCTAATTACACAATGGTTTTTATTTTGTTTTACGCTGTGCTAATTAAACGGCTTCTTAAATACATAGGAAGGATAGAAAATACAAGGAAAACTGAAATGGTACTTAGTTTACTTCTGTCAAATATACATATATATGAAGTATGAATTGTATCTACTCAGATGTGTTAACATTTTCATCAAACAAAACAAAGAAGTGTTAAAAAAAACCAGTGTTATGCAGGCAAATAAATGCATTAAAACTTGATGTACACTTGCACCTTGATAACTGCAAATTATTCAAATCAAAGTATTTCCAAAGTTATGTTCTCATCCCCAGACATTTGATACTGAAGAGTGTACTTACTGTACAGGCTTTGTGAGATATCTCTTCCCCAGACATTGGATACTGAAATACTGTACTTACTGTACAGGCTTTGTGAGACATCTTTTCCCCAGACATTGGATACTGAAGAGTGTACTTACTGTACAGGCTTTGTGAGACATCTCTTCCCCAGACATTGGATACTGAAGAGTGTACTTACTGTACAGGCTTTGTGAGACATCTCTTTCCCAGACATTGGATACTGAAGAGTGTACTTACTGTACAGGCTTTGTGAGACATCTCTTCCCCAGACATTGGATACTGAAGAGTGTACTTACTGTACAGGCTTTGTGAGACATCTCTTCCCCAGACATTGGATACTGAAGAGTGTACTTACTGTACAGGCTTTGTGAGACATCTCTTCCCCAGACATTGGATACTGAAGAGTGTACTTACTGTACAGGCTTTGTGAGACATCTCTTCCCCAGACATTGGATACTGAAGAGTGTACTTACTGTACAGGCTTTGTGAGACATCTCTTTCCCAGACATTGGATACTGAAGAGTGTACTTATTGTACAGGCTTTGTGAGACATCTTTTCCCCAGACATTGGATACTGAAGAGTGTACTTACTGTACAGGCTTTGTGAGACATCTCTTTCCCAGACATTGGATACTGAAGAGTGTACTTACTGTACAGGCTTTGTGAGACATCTTTTCCCCAGACATTGGATACTGAAGAGTGTACTTACTGTACAGGCTTTGTGAGACATCTCTTCCCCAGACATTGGATACTGAAGAGTGAACTTACTGTACAGGCTGTGTGGGACATATCAGTAATGCTGTCTGCCTCAAGGTCATTGTTTCAACATGGGAAAATGTAAATCTATGACTTTTATCCTTGTTAGCAGTTAAACTTATTGCCTGTGTCCTTTAATGATCCTGGAAAAATTATTGTATCATGTATCAACTTTGGTTTCATGTTATTTAAACAATATATATTATATATATATATATATATATATATATATATATATATATATATATATATATATATATATATATATATCTGCTCATGTATCTTATGATGGCAGATCATGATATAATTGTTTGTAATTGGATTCAACTTGTTAGCAAGTACATGTATATTCAATTATGATAGTAAAGTATTACTACATGATGCACACTTCAGTTTGACTAATTACATTCATGATATTATGTTATATGAGCTCTTTGAATATTATAGGACCCATTTGTCTATGATAAGGTTCTATAACAGTTTAGTAAATATATTGCAGGTAATAATTTAACCAACTAGAATACAGCAAACAGCTTTTGACTTTTGATTTTCTTTGGTACAAAGATTTATTGACTCCAGTACAGTGAGACTGATAGAGGTTAGTATATAATTTTTTATGGAGGATGATAAAGTAAAAAGTCATTAATTGTTTTATTATATGACTTTTAATTTCCTACATTTTTTATTCATGTTTTATGGTCTGGAGACAATACTCTAAGTTTGAAGTGTGTGCTGAATCAAATTGCAATTAAAAAAGTTTAAGAAACATTTAACCGTTAGATCATTGTATTACCATCAATAATGTAAATATCCAAATGAAAACAATTGCTGGGCACCTTATTCTATAATTGTTCAAATATTATCATTAGTACATAAAATTTATGAGGAACGAGTATGTCTTTTGAAGCAGACACAAAATCAAACATTTTTGGGGATGTTTTATACATTCTCAAAAGCAGGTAATTTAAGAGACTGTTGCCATATATTGAAATGTCTCTGATAACCCTAATTATCATGTGTATTAACTAAAGCTGTGAAACCACTCTAAGTATCATGTGTATTAACTAAAGCTGTGAAACCACTCTAAGTATCATGTGTATTAACTAAAGCTGTGAAACCACTCTAAGTATCATGTGTATTAACTAAAGCTGTGAAACCACTCTAAGTATCATGTGTACTAACTAAAGCTGTGAAACCACTCTAAGTATCATGTGTATTAACTAAAGCTGTGAAACCACTTAAGTATCATGTGTATTAACTAAAGCTGTGAAACCACCACTCTGTCTAATTATCATGTGTATTAACTAAAGCTGTGAAACCACCACTCTGTCTAATTATCATGTGTATTAATTAAAGCTGTGAAACCACTCTAAGTATCATGTGTATTAACTAAAGCTGTGAAACCACCACTCTGTCTAATTATCATGTGTATTAATTAAAGCTGTGAAACCACTCTAATTATCATGTGTATTAACTAAAGCTGTGAAACCACCACTCAGTCTAATTATCATGTGTATTAACAAAAGCTGTGAAACCACCACTCAGTCTAATTATCATGTGTATTAACAAAAGCTGTGAAACCATTTGGAGAACCCTAATTATCATGTGTATCAGAGCCCTAATTATCATGTGTATTAGAACCTTAATTATCATGTGTATTAGAACCCTAATTATCATGTGTATTAGAACCCTCATTGTCATGTGTAGTAGAACCCTCATTATCATGTTTATTAGAACCCTCATTGTCATGTGTATTAGAACCCTAATTATCATGTTTATTAGAACCCTAAGTATCATGTGTATTAACAAAAGCTGTGAAACCATTTGGTGAACCCTAATTATCATGTGTATTAGAACCCTAATTATCATGTGTATTAGAACACTAATTATCATGCGTATTAACTAAAGCTGTGATACCATTTGGAGAACCCTGATTATCATGTGTATTAGAACCCTAATATCATGTGTATTAGAACACTAATTATTATGTGTATTAGAACCCTAATTATCATGTGTATTAATTAAAGCTGTGAAACCACTCTAAAAATGCTAATTATCATGTGTATTATCTAAAGCTGTGAAACCACTCTAATAATGCTAATTATCATGTGTATTAACTAAAGCTGTGAAACCACTCTAATAATGCTAATTATCTTGTGTATTAACTAAAGCTGTGAAACCACTCTAATAATGCTAATTATCATGTGTATTAACTAAAGCTGTGAAACTACTCTAATAATGCTAATTATCATGCGTATTAACAAAAGCTGTGTAACCACTCTAATAATGCTAATTATCATGTGTATTAACTATAAACTAAATAGTTATGGTTAAAGAAAGAAATTCCTTTAGAATTTAACTCAATTTGAAATTTGATTTTCAAATTTTGTCTTAAGATATTCAAATCATAAGTTCTAGCCATATTTGAAGAATATATGCAATATACACATAAATGTGATATACATTTTCTTGATATGTGGTAGCATAAATATTTTGACAGTGCAGGCTTCAGCGATTCAGAGTACAAGTGAATGGCTTGCGCCCACATTCACCCTTAGTGCAGCTAAATATAAACTGTGTAGGAAGATAGTTTTGACATTTGGGTGATCAATGTGTGTAGGTTACCTTAAGGGCATATCAAATGTAAGTGTTGTTATTCTATTTTAATGAACATGACCTTCCTAACTCAACTTAAAAATAAAAATGTTTACAGTATTTGGTAATGTTATTTATCTATGTATACTGATAATTGTGTACATACAAAGAAAAATAGTGGGCAGGTAGATCCTGAATATTCATCATTTTAAATTGTACTCGGTGTAAATTACCTAAATCACATTTTTTGGAAAATATTTATTACTTCTTAGAATATTAATTTCAGTTTTAATTTTGCAGATTTTGAAGACAGTTTGGGTACAAAGGCTTAAAATTACATTGTTTAAAAATGTGTAAATTAAAGGAATAGGAAAGTAGTGATCAAGCCCATTTATCCTTTCAAATTAGTATAATGTATTTGCAACCTTATAAATTAAGTAAGACTTCAAATAACATAGAATCTAATCTGTCATCACATAATATGCACCTGAGCAGATCAGAGTCTATTGTAGTTCTGTTGATTACACCTAACAAACTACATTATCCAAGATCTGCCAGGCATTCTGTGATGGCAGATCTGGGTCTGTCATGTTTGCATGTGGTCTTGACTTATGAGTTGTTGTTGTTGTTGTAGGGTTGAACAACATTTTTCAGCTCACGATAGGCTATACATGGCAGCCAATATTATTGGTGGAGGAAGAACCCAGGAAAAAACCCGGAAAGAATCACCGACCCACGAAAAGCTACTGACGAGCTTTCTTTAATAACTACATTTGCCAAATCTTAGACTCGAACCCACGCAGACCGAGGTGAGATGACAGTGATCCATAACAGAGAGTGCATTAGACCACTTGGCCTCTCGGAGGCCCCCTTGACTTATGAGTAAGCAATATGGTATGTCATGAAAATAGTACGTTCAGATGGTTATGACTTTTACAGTGCTTTTACTTTGAAACTGTATAGGTACAATATACTTAACAATGACTTTATATACTCACTGATAAGTTGAGTCTACTTGCAAACTGCACAGACCCAGATCTGCCATTATACAATGCACTGGCATACCTGGACCCAAGCAGTCTGTAAGTTTTAATCAGTAACAACACAGACTCTATAATCTGCTGTCTGGTGGCAGATCTTGTCTGTGCAGTTTAAAATTAAAGTTTGAAATGAGTGCTATGGTAACCATTTTAATCGAGGTTTTACAAAAGATACTTTTGCAAATAGGATTCAAGGTGTTAGTGAAAATTGGTGTATAAAAATGGTGTATAAAAATGGTGTATAAAATTGGTGTATAAAAATGGTGTATAAAAATGGTGTATAAAATTGGTGTATAAAAATGGTGTATAAAATTGGTGTATAAAAATGGTGTATAAAATTGGTGTATAAAAATGGTGTATAAAAATGTACAATGTGATGTGCTGGTAGATTCAGGTCTATGTTGCTTGTTCTACTTATTACTCCTCTAATAAACTGCACAGATCCAGCTATGCTAACACATGCAATGACAGATCCAGCTATGCTAACACATACAATGACAGATCTGGGTCTATGCAGTTTGCAGATAGATTGAACAAATAAGTTAGTATGTATGCTATACATATTAATCAAGGTAATGGAGAAGAGCATTATGATTGAAAGTAAAACCAGTAGTTACAAATGTACCACATGACCCTTATGTGACTATAAAACATTTTCCCCAGTGGAACGTATTTCAATGTAAATTTTGCCATTTAAAATTGATAAGATTCCATATCTATTGGTTTAGCTATTCTTTAATATTTAGATGTATTCTTCACAAATAAAAACATAATTAGACAAGTTTACAAATGGAATGTCTCTAGTCATGCAATATAGTGATCCATAACTGTCTAAGGGCATGGGTGTTTTAGAACACGGATATTATCAGTTCAAAAGTATTACACACATCAATAGGTCCTATTCATTCTTAGTTAGACTGGTTAAAACAGTCATTTCCATAGGTTTGTGAACTGATTTTAGATTGTCATAACTTTGATTGGAGAATGAAGTAGTCAGGTTTTTCTTCCTAATAGTCATATTTCTAGCATTCATTTAAGTTGCTTTTGTCAGTAATTTTGCATCAAATATTGTAAATTTCATGTATTTTGTAAATCGTTGTAAGGCTTGAAATCAACACCAAATCTATAAAGTACACATGGAACAGTAGTCTGATTTTCCTCACAGTTTTCTGTGATTTACATGTTTAAAGGACTCTCATGGATTTACCGTACTCACACTAAAGTCCATTAGTCCAGAATTTTCAAGTTGATTTAGTAGCAGGTAAGTTTGATCACTAATTACATATTAAATCACAGAACATGTAATAAATCAGTGGGATTTATAATACAACTGTGATCTTTATTACAATGAGGATTAACACCATTGTGTGTATTTACATAGCATTTACAATATCCATTCAGTTTGATGTTGGTTTTGAGGGTGGTTCCAACTTGTAACTGTTTTCACTAAAGAGTTTGGTAACAGTTGGAAAATTGAAAAGTAAACCGCTGTACATATATGGTAGTAAGGTGCCTCATATTTTGCCTATAAGTCTGCAAATTGCATAGACTTGGATCTGCCATCACATAATGTGCCAGAAGATCTGGTCTGTTCAGTTTGTTAGGATTAATCAGTATATAGACTCAGATCTGCAGGCACATGATGCTATGGCAGATCTGAGTCTTTGTTGTGTGCAGTTTAACTTGGCTTATTAGCCAAGTACATATGGTATTTGTATTTTGTTATTGTTGAGAAGTTAGCTTGTGTTGTATGCACTGATCTATTATACCATGTACATTTTCTTGTAAGTTGAATTGAACTGAAAAAAATCCAAAGACCCTCATGTTGTTGTTGTAGGGTTTAATGCAATTTTTCAGCACACGATTGGCTATACATGGCAGCCAGTATTAATGGTGGAGGAAGAACCTGGGAAAACCCCCAGAAAGAACCACTGACCCATGAGAAGCTGCTGGCAAGCTTTCTCACATACCCACATTGGCCGAATCGGAGACTGGAACCCATGCAGACAGAGGTAAGATGGCAGTGATCTGTAACGGAAAGCATTTTAGACCATTCGGCCACTCTGGGCCCCATAGACCCTCATGTATTCAATGCATAATGTGCCAGCAGATGATTGATCCATATTGTTTGTTCCACTCATTACTCCCAATAAACTGCTCTGTGTGTGTTTGTGTGTGTGTGTGTGTGTGTGTGTGTGTGTGTGTTCTGGATTTTTAATGTAGCTTTAACAATTTTTCAGTCATATTGCTACAATGTCAGTTTATAGTGATGTCTAGCACTTGGACACAATGCCACAGACATGTAGCATGATGTCCGCGAACCAGTCACATTATCCTGACACCTACCCTACCACTCCTAACACTAAACTCTTAATGCTGAACACCTAGTGAGGCAGATGTTAGCACCATATTCAAAACTCTTTGGTATGACTCGGTCAGGGTTCAAACCCATGACATCTCACATCAGAGGCAAATGCTGGAACCACTAGGCCACCAGAGATGTCACATACACACAGATCTGCCATCATATGATATGTTGGCTGATATAGGTCCATGTAGTTTGTAGTCGTGAGTATTAATGGTATAGCTAAATTTCCTTATTCATGTTGAACAGATTGACTTGAAAGTATTTTTTATAATTGATGGACTGCTGACTGCCAAAATGTGAACACATTGCATTAGTAATAATAAATTGTTTTAAAAAAATTAAATCAACTACAAGCACCAGAGAAACTACAACACAACTGGGATGGAATTTGTGGCTTTGATATAGGTTTTGAAATATTTGGAAGTATATATATATATATATATATATATATATATATATATATATATAGTAGTTGAGTGCCTTATCTGACTATTGCATTCATTGATCACAACCCTCTTACCTTCATTAATAAATGGAAAAAACATAATCAGGGATTTGTCAGATGGAGTTTGATTGTCATTGTTGTTATAAGGGTTAATGCCATTTTCAGCACAATATAGGCTATATATGGCGGCCAGTATTAATGGCAGAGGAAGAATGCAGGAAAACCCTGGAAAGAACCACCTGCCCCCTGAGAAGTTACTGGCAAGATTTCTTACATACCCATATTGGCTGAGCCTGAGACTCGAATCCACGCAGACAGATGTGAGATGGCAGTGATCCGTAATGGTGAGCACTTTAGACCACTCTGCCACTCGAGTACCCCCAGATGGAGTTTGATGCTGTAAAAATATAGGATTGATATTATTAAGGGAAGAGATAATCTGATTGAACTTTAACTTGTATAGAAGAGATACATTGCTTTATTTGTTGTCATTCTTAAGACATTTTCCTATACAATTTTAATTATTATTTGGATAGAAGAACTACGGTACATTGCTTTTGTAATTTCAATTATTACAGTATCAAATGTATGTATGACTAATACGTTATTGAATGCTTTATTGTAAACATCTTTCTATTGGAGGGAATGTGTTGCCTATATTTTTAAAAAAAAATTGTGTGTGACCTTTGTCAATGATTGAGGGTAAAGTGTTTAATTGTCTACCTGACTGATGTCATATTTTGTATTCCTGATTTCTGTCATGATTGATTATAAAAAGTAAACAAAATATGTTTTTGGCTTTGAACTCAAGACCCATATTTTTCATTAGGTATTTCTACTGTGACTTAGGTGCAGTAAAAATAAAATAAAATATATTTCTGGATTATATCATTGTGGTACATCAAGACTCATAGAACATCAGGACATTAAAAATTATTGTATATTCATGTTAGCAAAATTCTATACTTTGGAACTTGTGATAGAACATTTATGATTGTTTGTCATTTGATTCTCAATAATGTTTCTTTTAAATCATACCAAAGACTTATGAAACTAGTACTAACAGCTGCCTTGCTAGGCACTCAGCATTAAGAGGATGGCATTAGGACTGGTCATTCTGGTGTCAAGACAATGTGACTGGGTGTTACATCTTGCTACATATCTGCAGCATGATGCCACAGTCCTAGACATCACTATAAATTGCCATACTACAGACATCATAGTGATATGAATGAAACAAATTGTTAAAGCTACGTTAAGAAATCCAAATTACACTCACACACACACGCACTCACACACACGCACACACACACACACACACACACACACACACACACACACACACACACACACACACACACACACACACACACACACACACACACGTTTGGTCTGTGAAACAATGTAACTAAAATATAGGTGTTATGAAAAAAGATGGCTACAATGTTTGCAGTCTGTTACGTACTTAGGCTCAAATAAGCAGCAACACAGAAAGAGTGAAAACTAACAAGCTTGTAAAACTTTAACAAACAAATTTATTAAGTACAAATTTTTCATAAGAGAACATAAATAAACTTATGGTTTTAGAGAATCAAATCCAACATTAATCCAATATAGAATTCACAAAAATAATCCACTAATGGAATTGCAAGAGTCCTGATAAATAAATGTTCTAATAGTTCCAGGTTCGAATCTTGATGATGTAATCCAAAATGGCTGATGATGTCATGTGATGCAGTTCTTGTTTTTATAATAATAATACAAAACTAAAAATCTATGAGCACATGTTCTTTTCCAGATGAATAAAGTAATTCCTCTTGCTTCAATGAATTTACACAACTTCCAATACAACTCAAAACACAACTATTAACTTTAAAGCCCAGAAATTCTACTGAATTATTCTCTCCCAAATAATAACTTAAATACTTGCTTTTAAGTAAACAAGGGATCACATGATTTTCTGGGAGTTCATAGAAGGTCATAGAACAAACATACGATCATTTAAACATGTACGCAAAGGAATGACCCAGAAGAAAATCAACCATTTCTCATCCCCCAGAACTAAAAATAAAAAGTTGTCCTTGGATTTAGCCAATAGTTTTAAAGGCTTGTTGACACTCTCTGAAACAGGCTCAGAAATTAGGTCAACCTGTTGTTTACAAATATAGTCTAGGTCAGCCTGAATTTTCCAGAATAGATATCTCCCAATTAATGAATTTTAAACCCAAAATGACAAATTTGGATCTGACAATTAAAAATAAATAATTTAAATCAAATATACGTAACAAGTCTGCATGAGTTTTCTTTGATAACAGTGCATAATGTCAAATGTCATTATGGATAAAATGTCAGTTGAGTAGATTGTTTTTAAATCCAGTCTAGTCATGAGAACACGCAACAGTATATAATTTCTTTGATTGCAGATATCAGTGACTATTCCCATTGTATTAGATCAGAGGTCATTTGGCATACAAATATGTTTTGCTTAATTCAGAATCATCAGAAAGTTTTTTGTGGTCTCATTTTACAGCAAGCATAAATGTTTTTAGAATGTAAGGAAATATAGTCAGAATTTTTCCATCTTTCTGGCAGTGTTGTTAACTTTCTTATTGGCTATGGGTTACATAAGGTTTTTGAAGGAATTGTGATTGGCATGATGTCATGGTTCGAGAGGTATTTGTATGGACAGAAATCTATATTGGGATCAGAACGTGGTAACAGCACTCGTGCATCTAGGAAAGGTGAAACTATCCAATGGAGGCCGGATGAGGTTGTTGCTGTTCCATTCAAAAGTACCAGATGCATATTTTGATAAAGACACTAAGATTTCATTAGACATTACATGTAACCCCTTTTGCTGTTTTCACATGAAATGCGAGCAGGAAACACATTTTTGGGACTATTTCTGAATACTTACTTACACATCGACTTCCAAGAAATTTTTCATTAGCCCAATGCCTAGTTGTGCTAAAAATGTTTTCCATTGGTTATGCTGCTCGCGCATAAGCAGAAGGTGAAAAGTTGGAGTTCTTTTTTTTTTTTTTGCTTAACAGATCCATCATTTTCATATGGACAAGACTCTTTATTTAAAATGTCCACCTTATCCTACTTTTTGCACAGTTTCACCAGTATGTGTGCAATTTAGAATGGTCTGCCTTAGATCTGAGGCCATAAAGTTTAACATCTGAACACAAAATTGGATTCCAAAAAACAAGCAAAATTTGGATAGAAAAAAAAACAGGTCCAAAAAACTAGGTTTTTCACTCTGTATTTTGTAGCTCAACTAAAATGTCCAGATTATTTGGTATCATTGTAGAGCTAAATCTGTGTACTTTTCTATAATACCACCCACTCTAGTGTATCATACATGACCTGCCACATATCTTGGCAGTATTACCTCCTGCCCCATAAACGGGGCACTAGGGGTTACTGTGTTAATGCTACCATAAGTGTTACTAAGATCTATAGAATCATTGATTATTAAGCTGCTATGTCCAAAATGAGCATGTAGTCTTTATATGCCTTGAAATTGCTCATGCAGTTTATTAATTTTTGTTTGCATTCCCTTTTGATGAAGTAGCAGGAAATACCAACATACATGAGCAGTTTTTTTAAGTCAGCATTTCCCATTGACAATTTGTATAATCCCATTATAATCTACTGTTGACTTTCAATTAATTCTATTTATTTCTGTCCAGCTGTTCCTGGTCCAATTTCTATACTAGGTCCAACATTAGAGATAACCGATTTGATCAAATTGCCCACTCATTCCATTCAAGTCCACACTGTTCCTCAAACTTTTCATCGCATGACAAGAATCCAAATTGGCAACGGAACATATCTGTATGTTTATGGAAGGCTGCACTCCATATGCTGGCATTCTAGAGAACATTAACTATGCAATATAATTCAGCCACCACATGTAACAAAACATAATTCCATCACACATGAGGTGTCCATTATATATAGAAGCCGGAATTTTAGGTTCTCTTATTATCAGTAATGTATTTTGGATAATTTAATTGCATTGAAGTTAATACATGTGTTCATGAACTCATCCATATTACATGGATGAAATATTGGAGGAAAACAAATACCACACCTAACATACATCATTCAGTTATCTCCCTTTCACCAGACATGACATTTCACAAATATAAAATCACATTTTCAGTGATTGGTTATGAAAATTAAGAGAAGATTTGTGAAGTATTATATTAGCCCTCAGTCTTGATGCAAATTTAAGCAGAAGTAATTAAATAATTTCTCACAGTAAATTTTACAAGTTTAAAAACTAATAAAGTATGTTTTGTTTGGTTTAGGTATTTTTCTGCCTAACTGAAGACCATTATTGTTAATTTATTATGTAAAAGAAATATAAATTATATGCATCTATATTATCTACATTATTCACCCTTTTGTATAAGATGTGAATGAACACCACATCACCTGAAATGTTTGTGCCCGTAAGGGATTTTATCGTATAGGTGCCTTTAAACTGCCCTTTGACCTATGGGGCACTCAGCCTCCATATATTGTCCAAGGTGAGGACATCAAACTTTCACTTATCATTTTTCTCATTGCTGCTTTTGTCTCCTTTAATTCCTTTATTATAAGCTACATCTCCCTTTTAGATACTCACTATCCTCCTGTTTTTAAATCCACTGGACTCACTATACTTATTATTTATCTTTAGCAATTTTCTTTATTTTATTCCCCAAATTTCACCCCAAATTCAACATAACCACTTAGAAGCTGTGTTCTACTATATTTGGTGTCAGACTGGCTTATTGCATCAATTTTATTCATTTCACAAAAGGATCACTCCAGTGGCCTAGTGATTAGCCATGGAAGCAAGAGGTCGTGGGTTCAATGCCAGGCCCAGTCATATGATAGACTTACAAAAATGGTACTTGCAGCTGCCATGGTTGGCACTCAGCATTAAGAGGTTAGTGTTAGGACTGGTGTCAGGATAATGTGATTGGGTGGGACATCATGCTATATGTCTGTGGCATGATGCCCCAGTGCTAGACATCACTATAAACTGCCTTATTGCAGACATTGTAGGGACATGACTGAAAATTTTTAAAGCTACATTAAAATCCTAACCACACACACACACACACACACACACACACACACACACACACACACACACACACGCACATGCACACGCACACACACATGCACACACTATACAATGAAGGGATTCCGAAGCTTTCTATTTGTGTGATAAAGAGGATGGGTAGGTTGACCTTTGTGTGAAAACAGGGGGTTAGTGACCTCATTTATCTGCAGACAAACAAATGTAAACAAAACAAATGTAAAGTCCTTTTTTCTAGGTGAATTGTACTGTTTGATGTAGGAGAGGTACATACTATTTGGTACATTGACCTTTGACCTAGTTATTACATAATATGATATTATGTGATTTATCCCATATCACTCATGTGAAGTTCAATAAGTGCTGATATGACAGCCCTGGTACCTCCTAAAAAAAAATTTAATAAGCGAGACTAAGTACACATGTTACTTGTATAGTCCTGAGTTATATCACAGATTATTGAAGAAATTAAGGTTGGCTATAGGTACATGTATAACAGTACCAATTGTACAACCCCAGGTTGGGAGGAGCTTAAGGTATAGGGAACATTGCATTCAGAAATAAACAACAACACTAGCTGTGATTGGTGCATTATGTAAGAGTTGTACTTTATGTTTGCTTAAAAAATGTTAAGCCTCTTGGCAACATGTGAGATTATGTTAATTCATATCTAGATCATATTTTGTATTTTTTATGATTTTTGAAAATGTGGTAAACATAATGATAATGTCTGTTTTGACTAGATAACTCTTACCCCTGTCTAGTTCCAGCAGAGTTATCTGTCTTAAATGCAGTGGAGTATCTGGTTTTGTCCTTGTCAAATTGACAATCTAACATTGTTCTCTATGATATATTTATATAGTATATTTATTTCACAAAATATTAGCATTGAGGTCAATGAAAAAACAACTGGCACCGTGATACCACAAAGTTGCTTGGTAACTATACTCCAGTTGTACATGGTATAAATTTGGAGAAAATCCTTATATTTTAGTAACATTTTCACAGCAGCTTTCCTCCAATGAAACGTGCTTTAAGATATTCACTCCCATGAGGAATGCTTTAAAAATTGAGATATCAGAATTGTGTTTTAGTTTTAAAAAATAATGAGTGTGTACTTTTTTAATGATAATTTCTTCTTTACATTGCCCTAAAATAATCATATTTTAATGCAACCTTTTCAATGCAGCTTGATATTAAAATACCAATTTTGCCAAATGTGTCACATAAATGGTATGTATGGTCTCCACTGGGTCACTATTTCATATTTGTGGCACAGAAGTTATTATAAGTCATACCATATATATTCTAAATGACATCATTAAAAGTCATACCATATATATCTGCATCTAAGTGACAGCATTATAAACCATACCATATATGTCTGCATCTAAGTGACATCATTATAAACCATACCATATATATCTGCATCTAAGTGACAGCATTACAAGTCATACCAGATACATCTTCATTTAAATGACATCATTATGAGCCATACCATATATGTATGCATCTAAGTGATATAATCATTAATAGTAAAACCATATATATCTGCATCTAAGTGACATAATTACAAGTCATACCATATATATCTGCATCAAAGTGATATCATTAAAAACCATACCATATATGTCTGCATCTATGTGACATCATTACAAGTCATACCATCTATATATACATCTAAGTGACATCATTACAAGCCATAATATATATGTCTGCATCTAAGTGATGTAATCATTACTAATCATACCATATATATCTGTATCTAAGTGATGTGATTATTACTAGTCATACCACATACATCTGCATCTAATACAATTTATACCATATATGTCTGCATCATAGTGACATTAGTACAAGCCATACCATATATATCTATATCTAACTGACATAATTACAAAGCATACCATATATATCTGCATCTATGTGATATCATTAGAAGTCATTCCATATACATCTTCATTTAAATGACATCATTACAAGTCATACCATATATATATGCATATAAGTGACATCATTTTACAAGCCATACCATATATGTATGCATCTAAGTGATGTAGTCATTACTATTTGTCATACCATATATATCTGCATCTAAGTGACATCATTACAAGTCATACCATATATATCTGCATCTAAGTGATATCATTAAAACCCATACCATATATATCTACATCCAAGTGACATCATTACAAGCCATACCATATATATCTGCATCTAAGTGACATAATTACAAAGCATACCATATATATCTGCATCTAAGTCAGGTGTAACTGCAAATAACATTATCCAGATCTACAAGCAGATTATGTGGTTGCATATAAGGGTCTATCTTGTTTCTTATGCTGATTACTCATCACAAGCTGCATGGACCTAGATATACTAGCACATTGTGTAATGACATATCTGGGTCTATCCAGTTTACAGTTAGATCTGCCTTTTAGGCAGATATATACAGTAGTTACATATGTGGCATTATGATACAAGGAGTTCCATGCAATAAACTTTATGGTCTGTGATGAGTGTAATCCAGAAGATATCCTTTTACAAAGGTTACAGACTTTTGTCATGTTTGTTTGTTGAGCATTGATTGATTTGTGAAATATGATACTTGATATGTCTGCTGTCTATTTTCAACCATTGATATGTTTGCTATCAACTAGTTACTATCCAACCTGTGCGCACCTGGTTTCTTTAGGTGAATGTTTGACTGGTTCTCTATGCGGGTTTTAGACACAGAATAATTTCTTTTTGCCAAGTAAATATTAGATATATTTCATTGTGTTGTACCGAAAAGGTTATGTTTGTGCATGTGGTGTACCAGTAGATTTTGTAATATTTATCTTGTTGTCTTTTTCATACATAACAAGTAGAATGATGTAGTTTTAGAAATAGTGAGAAAAAAATTACATAGTATGATTCAAACAGTTTTAAACATAAAGCTTTCTTGAATTTTTGCTTTGTTTGCTTTGGTTTGAACATTTTGGTTTCACTGTTATAAAGCAAACAGTGAGACATTTAATCTCTAATCTCTCACTTTTAATGTCTTTGGTGTTTAGATGTTTTAGCCGATGGTATTGAAACTTTATGACATGATAATCAGGAAGGATGTAGGGACCTACATGGAAAATGAGTTGTTGGTGAATGTTCCGATTGGAAGAAACCAGGATTCATAATACCTAAAAGAGTTTCTTTTGTGTAAAGAATTGCCATGGAGTTATTGCTATTATTTACATAATTTATTAACTTTTCTCTTGTAGATCTATGACCAAAAGGGCTTGAACTATATGATACATACAAGTATGCAAATTTCTACGGCATAGAACTGATGTCTGGATCATGATTAATTTAGAAAGATGGACCTTGGATCCGATCACTCCAGATGTTCTTCCAGAATACGCCGTCGCACTCATGTTACCAAATTTCCTTCAAAATGGAAGTCACTTACAGGTAAGTTTATTATATTAGTCACCATATGAATATACATCACCTTGAAGTGCTTTTAATTGACAAATATGTATTTACTCCTCCCCATGTTCCGGTACCTCTATGTTGACAGAAAGACACTGTTTGTGCAGTCATGTCCTTGAATAGTTTGGCAAATAAATGGATTCTAAGATATTAAACATTTTATTTCACCTGAGCCTATGGCATGATGTTTGTTGTTCATTCATCTTTTTGTTACTACCCTTGAACCATGTTTAGATCTATTTTTGATCAAACATGAATTTGTTTGACCATGAATAAAATGCACAGTAAATGTAATGATAAATAAATCCCTAATTGTCTTAAAAGTTATATCACAAGTCCAAAAGTACAGAGTATTTCAAACGAATTCCACTGGTGTTTTGAATGAATTCCAATGTAAAATATAATGGTGTGACATTAGCCTTAAATGTGCTAATGTGCCAACAGTCTTTATGTAGCACAATGGTATATTCCACAATGCCCTGGAATAATTACCTTTTTCTTTTGTAATTACAATTTACAGCAATTTGATTGGACTGGCATATTTTAATGTTTGGGTTCATACCCTTTATGAATCCGATTTTGTTTAAAGCCACACCCACCTGCACTATTTTTCTGTGTATACTCTCTATGAATGAGGATTATATACTATAGGATCATTCATACTCTCTATGAATGAGGATTATATACTATAGGATCATTCATACTCTCTATGAACAAGGACTAT
The DNA here is from genome assembly GCA_029339505.1 of Unio delphinus. NCBI lineage: Eukaryota > Metazoa > Mollusca > Bivalvia > Unionida > Unionidae > Unio > Unio delphinus. The sequence continues at coordinate 5,708,486 of JAQISU010000069.1, forward strand.
TTACTCTAGGATCATTCATACACTCTATGAATGAGGACTATTTAATATAGAATCATTCATAATCTCTATGAACCAGGACTATTTACTATAAGATCGTTCAGACTCATATGTTATCTTTTAATTATGAACCAAACATACATGTATAGACTTTTAAATAAATGAGATATCTTTGCTAATGCTGTGACAATTGCAATACACTATAGGAATAAACTTTATCTGCTTCCTTATTTTGATGTGAAGACATGGTGGTACTATGAAAAATTAAGTGTGTGTATGCATTAATGTATGACATGAATCTATATACATGTACTATTATCATATGGAAATTTGAAATTTGTTCTGTAGAATAAAAGTATAATTAGAAGAAAAGAGAAACAAAATGATGTGAATATTGGGTATCTATCTGATCTATATCTGATCTATATCTACAACCTATGCTTGCAAGACACTCTAATCATCTGATCTATATCTACAACCTATGCTTGCAAGACACTCTAATCATCTGATCTATATCTACAACCTATGCTTGCAAGACACTCTAATCATCTGATCTATATCTACAACCTATGCTTGCAAGACACTCTAATCATCTGATCTATATCTACAACCTATGCTTGCAAGACACTCTAATCATCTGATCTATATCTACAACCTATGCTTGCAAGACACTAATCATCTGATCTATATCTACAACCTATGCTTGCAATGCACTCTAATCATCTGATCTATATCTACAACCTATGCTTGCAATGCACTCTAATCATCTGATCTATATATACAACCTATGCTTGCAATGCACTCTAATCATCTGATCTATATCTACAACCTATGCTTGCAAGACACTCTAATCATCTGATCTATATCTACAACCTATGCTTGCAAGACACTCTAATCATCTGATCTATATCTACAACCTATGCTTGCAAGACACTGTAATCATCTGATCTATATATACAACCTATGCTTGCAAGACACTGTAATCATCTGATCTATATCTACAACCTATGCTTGCAAGACACTGTAATCATCTGATCTATATCTACAACCTATGCTTGCAAGACACTGTAATCATCTGATCTATATCTACAACCTATGCTTGCAAGACACTGTAATCATCTGATCTATATCTACAACCTATGCTTGCAAGACACTGTAATCATCTGATCTATATCTACAACCTATGCTTGCAAGACACTGTAATCATCTGATCTATATCTACAACCTATGCTTGCAAGACACTGTAATCATCTGATCTATATCTACAACCTATGCTTGCAAGACACTGTAATCATCTGATCTATATCTACAACCTATGCTTGCAAGACACTGTAATCATCTGATCTATATCTACAACCTATGCTTGCAAGACACTCTAATCATCTGATCTATATCTACAACCTATGCTTGCAAGACACTCTAATCATCTGATCTATATCTACAACCTATGCTTGCAAGACACTCTAATCATCTGATCTATATCTACAACCTATGCTTGCAAGACACTCTAATCATCTGATCTATATCTACAACCTATGCTTGCAAGACACTCTAATCATCTGATCTATATCTACAACCTATGCTTGCAAGACACTCTAATCATCTGATCTATATCTACAACCTATGCTTGCAACACACTCTAATCATCTGATCTATATCTACAACCTATGCTTGCAAGACACTCTAATCATCTGATCTATATCTACAACCTATGCTTGCAAGACACTCTAATCATCTGATCTATATCTACAACCTATGCTTGCAACACACTCTAATCATCTGATCAATATCTACAACCTATGCTTGCAAGACACTCTAATCATCTGATCTATATCTACAACCTATGCTTGCAAGACACTCTAATCATCTGATCTATATCTACAACCTATGCTTGCAAGACACTCTAATCATCTGATCTATATCTACAACCTATGCTTGCAAGACACTCTAATCATCTGATCTATATCTACAACCTATGCTTGCAAGACACTCTAATCATCTGATCTATATCTACAACCTATGCTTGCAAGACACTCTAATCATCTGATCTATATCTACAACCTATGCTTGCAAGACACTCTAATCATCTGATCTATATCTACAACCTATGCTTGCAAGACACTCTAATCATCTGATCTATATCTACAACCTATGCTTGCAAGACACTCTAATCATCTGATCTATATCTACAACCTATGCTTGCAAGACACTCTAATCATCTGATCTATATCTACAACCTATGCTTGCAAGACACTCTAATCATCTGATCTATATCTACAACCTATGCTTGCAAGACACTCTAATCATCTGATCTATATCTACAACCTATGCTTGCAAGACACTCTAATCATCTGATCTATATCTACAACCTATGCTTGCAAGACACTCTAATCATATGATCTATATCTACAACCTATGCTTGCAATACACTCTAATCATCTGATCTATATCTACAACCTATGCTTGCAAGACACTCTAATCATCTGATCTATATCTACAACCTATGCTTGCAAGACACTCTAATCATCTGATCTATATCTACAACCTATGCTTGCAAGACACTCTAATCATCTGATCTATATCTACAACCTATGCTTGCAAGACACTCTAATCATCTGATCTATATCTACAACCTATGCTTGCAAGACACTCTAATCATCTGATCTATATCTACAACCTATGCTTGCAAGACACTCTAATCATCTGATCTATATCTACAACCTATGCTTGCAAGACACTCTAATCATCTGATCTATATCTACAACCTATGCTTGCAAGACACTCTAATCATCTGATCTATATCTACAACCTATGCTTGCAAGACACTCTAATCATCTGATCTATATCTACAACCTATGCTTGCAAGACACTCTAATCATCTGATCTATATCTACAACCTATGCTTGCAAGACACTCGAATCATCTGATCTATATCTACAACCTATGCTTGCAAGACACTCTAATCATCTGATCTATATCTACAACCTATGCTTGCAAGACACTCTAATCATCTGATCTATATCTACAACCTATGCTTGCAAGACACTCGAATCATCTGATCTATATCTACAACCTATGCTTGCAAGACACTCTAATCATCTGATCTATATCTACAACCTATGCTTGCAAGACACTCTAATCATCTGATCTATATCTACAACCTATGCTTGCAATACACTCTAATCATCTGATCTATATCTACAACCTATGCTTGCAATACACTCTAATCATCTGATCTATATCTACAACCTATGCTTGCAATACACTCTAATCATCTGATCTATATCTACAACCTATGCTTGCAATACACTGTAATCATCTGATCTATATCTACAACCTATGCTTGCAAGACACTGTAATCATCTGATCTATATCTACAACCTATGCTTGCAATACACTCTAATCATCTGATCTATATCTACAACCTATGCTTGCAATACACTCTAATCATCTGATCTATATCTACAACCTATGCTTGCAAGACACTCTAATCATCTGATCTATATCTACAACCTATGCTTGCAAGACACTCTAATCATCTGATCTATATCTACAACCTATGCTTGCAAGACACTCTAATCATCTGATCTATATCTACAACCTATGCTTGCAAGACACTCTAATCATCTGATCTATATCTACAACCTATGCTTGCAAGACACTCTAATCATCTGATCTATATCTACAACCTATGCTTGCAAGACACTCTAATCATCTGATCTATATCTACAACCTATGCTTGCAAGACACTCTAATCATCTGATCTATATCTACAACCTATGCTTGCAAGACACTCTAATCATCTGATCTATATCTACAACCTATGCTTGCAAGACACTCTAATCATCTGATCTATATCTACAACCTATGCTTGCAAGACACTCTAATCATCTGATCTATATCTACAACCTATGCTTGCAATACACTCTAATCATCTGATCTATATCTACAACCTATGCTTGCAAGACACTCTAATCATCTGATCTATATCTACAACCTATGCTTGCAATACACTCTAATCATCTGATCTATATCTACAACCTATGCTTGCAATACACTCTAATCATCTGATCTATATCTACAACCTATGCTTGCAAGACACTCTAATCATCTGATCTATATCTACAACCTATGCTTGCAAGACACTCTAATCATCTGATCTATATCTACAACCTATGCTTGCAAGACACTCTAATCATCTGATCTATATCTACAACCTATGCTTGCAAGACACTCTAATCATCTGATCTATATCTACAACCTATGCTTGCAATACACTCTAATCATCTGATCTATATCTACAACCTATGCTTGCAAGACACTCTAATCATCTGATCTATATCTACAACCTATGCTTGCAAGACACTCTAATCATCTGATCTATATCTACAACCTATGCTTGCAAGACACTCTAATCATCTGATCTATATCTACAACCTATGCTTGCAAGACACTCTAATCATCTGATCTATATCTACAACCTATGCTTGCAAGACACTCTAATCATCTGATCTATATCTACAACCTATGCTTGCAAGACACTCTAATCATCTGATCTATATCTACAACCTATGCTTGCAAGACACTCTAATCATCTGATCTATATCTACAACCTATGCTTGCAAGACACACTAATCATCTGATCTATATCTACAACCTATGCTTGCAAGACACTCTAATCATCTGATCTATATCTACAACCTATGCTTGCAAGACACTCTAATCATCTGATCTATATCTACAACCTATGCTTGCAAGACACTCTAATCATCTGATCTATATCTACATCCTATGCTTGCAAGACACTCTAATCATCTGATCTATATCTACATCCTATGCTTGCAAGACACTCTAATCATCTGATCTATATCTACAACCTATGCTTGCAAGACACTCTAATCATCTGATCTATATCTACAACCTATGCTTGCAAGACACTCTAATCATCTGATCAATATCTACAACCTATGCTTGCAAGACACTCTAATCATCTGATCTATATCTACAACCTATGCTTGCAAGACACTCTAATCATCTGATCTATATCTACAACCTATGCTTGCAAGACACTCTAATCATCTGATCTATATCTACAACCTATGCTTGCAAGACACTCTAATCATCTGATCTATATCTACAACCTATGCTTGCAAGACACTCTAATCATCTGATCTATATCTACAACCTATGCTTGCAAGACACTCTAATCATCTGATCTATATCTACAACCTATGCTTGCAAGACACTCTAATCATCTGATCTATATCTACAACCTATGCTTGCAATACACTCTAATCATCTGATCTATATCTACAACCTATGCTTGCAATACACTCTAATCATCTGATCTATATCTACAACCTATGCTTGCAAGACACTCTAATCATCTGATCTATATCTACAACCTATGCTTGCAATACACTCTAATCATCTGATCTATATCTACAACCTATGCTTGCAATACACTGTAATCATCTGATCTATATCTACAACCTATGCTTGCAACACACTCTAATCATCTGATCTATATCTACAACCTATGCTTGCAAGACACTCTAATCATCTGATCTATATCTACAACCTATGCTTGCAAGACACTCTAATCATCTGATCTATATCTACAACCTATGCTTGCAATACACTCTAATCATCTGATCTATATCTACAACCTATGCTTGCAATACACTCTAATCATCTGATCTATATCTACAACCTATGCTTGCAAGACACTCTAATCATCTGATCTATATCTACAACCTATGCTTGCAAGACACTCTAATCATCTGATCTATATCTACAACCTATGCTTGCAAGACACTCTAATCATCTGATCTATATCTACAACCTATGCTTGCAAGACACTCTAATCATCTGATCTATATCTACAACCTATGCTTGCAAGACACTCTAATCATCTGATCTATATCTACAACCTATGCTTGCAAGACACTCTAATCATCTGATCTATATCTACAACCTATGCTTGCAAGACACTCTAATCATCTGATCTATATCTACAACCTATGCTTGCAAGACACTCTAATCATCTGATCTATATCTACAACCTATGCTTGCAATACACTCTAATCATCTGATCTATATCTACAACCTATGCTTGCAACACACTCTAATCATCTGATCTATATCTACAACCTATGCTTGCAACACACTCTAATCATCTGATCTATATCTACAACCTATGCTTGCAATACACTCTAATCATCTGATCTATATCTACAACCTATGCTTGCAAGACACTCTAATCATCTGATCTATATCTACAACCTATGCTTGCAAGACACTCTAATCATCTGATCTATATCTACAACCTATGCTTGCAAGACACTCTAATCATCTGATCTATATCTACAACCTATGCTTGCAAGACACTCTAATCATCTGATCTATATCTACAACCTATGCTTGCAAGACACTCTAATCATCTGATCTATATCTACAACCTATGCTTGCAAGACACTCTAATCATCTGATCTATATCTACAACCTATGCTTGCAAGACACTCTAATCATCTGATCTATATCTACAACCTATGCTTGCAATACACTCTAATCATCTGATCTATATCTACAACCTATGCTTGCAAGACACTCTAATCATCTGATCTATATCTACAACCTATGCTTGCAAGACACTCTAATCATCTGATCTATATCTACAACCTTTGCTTGCAAGACACTCTAATCATCTGATCTATATCTACAACCTATGCTTGCAAGACACTCTAATCATCTGATCTATATCTACAACCTATGCTTGCAAGACACTCTAATCATCTGATCTATATCTACAACCTATGCTTGCAAGACACTGTAATCATCTGATCTATATCTACAACCTATGCTTGCAAGACACTGTAATCATCTGATCTATATCTACAACCTATGCTTGCAAGACACTGTAATCATCTGATCTATATCTACAACCTATGCTTGCAAGACACTCTAATCATCTGATCTATATCTACAACCTATGCTTGCAAGACACTCTAATCATCTGATCTATATCTACAACCTATGCTTGCAAGACACTCTAATCATCTGATCTATGCAGTCACTTGATTCATTTATTTATACACTTTCATTTAAAGATTGTTATTTATTATGAAACAAATTAGACTTACATAAAAGACATGTTAGCATCTAACATCAATTTTCAGGTGTATTAATGTCCTTGTCTGCTGAGATCTAATTAACCTTTGTGGCTTCATACTATCAAATTACTATCACTTAAACTGTCATCTTTGTTTGATAGTTCACACACTACATGATTGATGGTCACTTTGCAGTTCACACACTACATGATTGATAATCACTTTGCAGTTCACAAAATACATGATTGATAGTCACTTTGCAGTTCATACACTACATGATTGATAGTCACTTTGCAGTTCACACACTACATGATTGATGGTCACTTTGCAGTTCATACACTACCTGATTGATAGTCACTTTGCAGTTCACACACTACATGATTGATGGTCACTTTGCAGTTCACACACTACATGATTGATGGTCACTTTGCAGTTCACACACTACATGATTGATGGTCACTTTGCTGATATAAAAAGAGAATTTCACTAGAAAAAATTATTGTTGAGGTGATGAGAATAATAATAGGTGCAACTAAAAGTACATCTCCTTACAATTGTACCATGAACCTTGTGGGGAAAGCCTGAAGTTACACTGTTATAAGCAAAAACTTACCATGGACTAGCTCCCCATATCTTATTGTTACACTGTTACAAGCAAAAAATTACCATAGACTAGCTCCCCCCCCCCATATTTTATTGTTACACTGTTACAAGCAAAAACTTACCATGGACTAGCTCCCCATATATGTTATTGTTACACTGTTACAAGCAAAAACTTACCATGGACTAGCTCCTGCATATTTTATTGTTACACTGTTACAAGCAAAAACTTACCATGGACTAGCTGCCCCCCCCCCATATCTTATTGTTACACTGTTACAAGCAAAAACTTACCATGGACTAGCTTACCCCCCCATATCTTATTGTTAAACTGTTATAAGCAAAAACTTACCATGGACTAGCTCCCCCCCCCATATTTTATTGTTACACTGTTACAAGCAAAAACTTACCATGGACTAGCTCCCCCATATCTTATTGTTACACTGTTACAAGCAAAAACTTACCATGGACTAGCTCCCCCATATCTTATTGTTACACTGTTACAAGCAAAAACTTACCATGGACTAGCTCCCCATATTTTATTGTTACACTGTTACAAGCAAAAACTTACCATGGACTAGCTCCCCCATATCTTATTGTTACACTGTTACAAGCAAAAACTTACCATGGACTAGCTCCCCATATCTTATTGTCACACTGTTACAAGCAAAAACTTACCATGGACTAGCTCCCCATATCTTATTGTTACACTGTTACAAGCAAAAACTTACCATGGACTAGCTCCCCATATCTTATTGTTACACTGTTACAAGCAAAAACGTACCTTGGACTAGCTCCCCCATATCTTATTGTTACACTGTTACAAGCAAAAACTTACCTTGGACTAGCTCCCCATATCTTATTGTTACACTGTTACAAGCAAAAACTTACCATGGACTAGCTCCCCATATTTTATTGTTACACTGTTACAAGCAAAAACTTACCATGGACTAGCTCCCCATATCTTATTGTTACACTGTTACAAGCAAAAACATACCATGGACTAGCTCCCCATATCTTATTGTTACACTGTTACAAGCAAAAACTTACCATGGACTAGCTCCCCCCCCACATATTTTATTGTTACACTGTTACAAGCAAAAACTTTCCATGGACTAGCTCCCCATATCTTATTGTTACACTGTTACAAGCAAAAACTTACCATGGACTAGCTCCCCATATCTTATTGTTACACTGTTACAAGCAAAAACTTACCTTGGACTAGCTCCCCATATCTTATTGTTACACTGTTACAAGCAAAAACTTACCATGGACTAGCTCCCCCCCCCCCATATCTTATTGTTACACTGTTACAAGCAAAAACTTATCATGGACTAGCTCCCCCATATGTTTATTGACTGTTGTTGTCAGAACATGAGAACACAAAATTTTTATTCCTGTCTGTTCCAAAAATATAAATCTTAGAGATCAGAGACTATACACATTGAAACCCTATATTAACTGTAGAAAACTCTTACAACTATAATCCTATATTAACTGTAGAAAACTCTTACAACTAAAACCCTATATTAACTGTAGAAAACTCTTACAACTATAATCCTATATTAACTGTAGAAAACTCTTACAACTAAAACCCTATATTAACTGTAGAAAACTCTTACAACTATAATCCTTTATTAACTGTAGAAAACTCTTACAACTATAATCCTATATTAACTGTAGAAAACTCCTACAACTAAAACCCTATATTAACTGTAGAAAACTCTTATAACTGAAACCCTATATTAAACTGTAGAAAACTCTTACAAATGAAATCCTATATTAACGTAGAAAACTCTTACAACTAAAACCCTATATTAACTGTAGAAAACTCTTACAACTAAAACCCTATATTAACTGTAGAAAACTCTTTATCTATTAAAATCAAGCCATTTCAAGAAGGAAATGTAATTTTTATTTTAGAATCAGGCCAAACCAAGAAGAAAAAGTAATTTATCTCTTAGAATCAGGCCATATCAAGAAGGAAAAGTAATTTTTCTCTTAGAATCAGGCCATATTAAGAATGAAAAGTATTTTATCTCTTAGAATCAGGCAATATTAGGAAGGAAAAGTAATTTATCTCTTAGAATCAGGCCATATTAAGAAGGAAAAGTAATTTATCTCTTAGAATCAGGCCATATTAAGAAGGAAAAGTTATTTTTCTCATAGAATGATGCTGTATCAAGAAGGAAAAGTAATTTTTCTCTTAGAATCAGGCCATATTAAGAGATAAAAGTAATTAAGCTCTTAGAATCAGGCCATATTAAGAAAGAAAAGTAATTTATCTCTCAGAATCAGGCAATATTAAGAAGGAAAAGTAATTTTTCTCTTAGAATCAGGCCATATTTAGAAGGAAAAGTAATTTATCTCTTAGAATCAGGCCATATTAAGAAGGAAAAGTAATTTATCTCTTAGAATCAGGCCATATTAAGAAGGAAAAGTAATTTATCTCATATAATCAGGCCATATTAGGAGATAAAAGTAATTAATCTCTTAGAATCAGGCCATATTAAGATGATAAAGTATTTTATCTCTTTGAATCAGGCCATATTAAGAAGGAAAAGTATTTTATCTCTTAGAATCAGGCAATATTAAGAAGGAAAAGTAATTTTTTTTCTTAGAATCAGGCCATATTAAGAGATAAAAGTAATTAATCTTTTAGAATCAGGCCATATTAAGAAGGAAAAGTAATTTATCTCTTAGAATCAGGCAATATTAAGAAGGAAAAGTAATTTATCTCTTAGAATCAGGTTATATTAAAAAAGAAAAGTAATTTTACTCTCCAAATTAGGCCATATCAAGAGGGAAAAGGAATTTATATCTAAGAATCAGGCCATATCAAGAAGGAAAAGTAATTTATATCTGAGAATCAGGCCATATCAAGAAGGAAAAGTAATTTATATCTGAGAATCAGGCTATATCAAGAAGGAAAAGTAATTTTTCTCATAGAATCATGACATATTAGGAGATAAAAGTAATTAATCTCTTAGAATCAGGCCATATTAAGAAGGAAAAGTATTTTATCTCTTAGAATCAGGCAATATTAAGAAGGAAAAGTATTTTATCTCTTAGAATCAGGCCATATTAAGAAGGAAAAGTTATTTTTCTCTTATAATCAGGCCAATTATCAAGAAGGAAAAATAATTGATATCTTAGATTAATCAGGTCGTATCATAAAGTAAAAGTAATTTATCTCTTTGAATCAAGCCATATCAAGATGGAAAAGTAATTTGTTAAAAAAGGCTGTTTGCTTATTGATCTTAGTATTTGTGCAGATTAAAATCCTAATAACATTTTCTGCTTAAAGGTATAGTAAGTCAATGACATTGACAGCTGGGCAACATGCTCTCAGTCGTAGGTATGAGAATCGATTAATAGTTCATTCGCTTAACTCTGCTTTTCATTTTAGGATAATAGGTTTGGTGACTTATTATAACGTAGCCAATCATTCATGGTAGGACATTAATATATATTAAAAAGCAATACCTATTTAGATCAAAGATATTGGTAATATTCTGTTAGATTATGTGGAGTAATTTTTCTGGTATGCAGAGAGAAATATTTGCTATTCTGTAAATTTTGTTTACCCTTATGAATGACTGATTGATAAATGATAATTTTATATTGGGGATCTAAATGGTCAGTGCATTATTGTCAATAATAATAATAATAATAATAATAATAATAATAATAATAATAATAATAATAATAACTATTATTAATTCTAGAACAATTCTGTCTTTTTCAACTTAATTTTTTGATAACTATACACACATTATTATTATCATTATTATTGTTGTTATTATTATTATTATTATTATTATTATTATTATTATTATTATTATTATTACACACAAGGCTATAGACTCCATGAATTTTAATGCAAATGTTAATAAATTTATGTTTCTGTTTAAAAACTTGAGCTTTAGATAACCAGTGTATTTTACACAGACAATTTGACTACAAATGCATAAAGAAATTTTGTAAATGTGTTCAGATTACACCGAAAAAAATTAATTTTCAGCATTAAGTTCTTGCAAAGTTTCTGACATAAACACGATCAATGTTAAGTTGTATGATGACATGTTCAATCAATATAAACTATGCTATTTATTCAAGTTCCAGATGTTCCATGCATGTTTGGAATGATATTGCTTGATCACTTTGAAAATACTCACTCCAATAGAGCCTGTAACCAAACACACTCTGTACATATATAGATCAATATAACATTAGTCATTGATGACTATAACATTTTCATTGATCACTATAACATTTGCCATGGATCACATTAACATTTGTCATTGATCACTATAACATTTGTCATGGATCACTATTACATTTGTCATGGATCACTGTAACATTTGTCATTGATCAGTTTAACATTGCTCATTGATCACTATAACATTTGTTATTGATCACAATAACATTTGTCATTGATCACTACAGTAGAATCTGTCTTGAAAGACCACCTCTTTTGCCAAAACATTATGGTCTCTCAAGACAGGTGGTCTCTCATAGCAGGTCACATTGCTAAATAATCAATAAATTTGTGCACTGATAATGTGGTCTCTCAAGACAGGTGGTCTCACAATGCAGTGGTCTTTCAAGACAGGTTTTACTGTATAACATTTTTCATTGATCTCTATAACATTTGTCATTGATCACTATAACATTTGTCATTGATCACTATAATATTAGTCATTGATCACTATAACATTTGTCCTTTTTACAAAGGCAAGACTAACATTTTGATAACTAGACTCTGTCTTGAACCACTCTGGTGGCATAGTGGTTAGAGCATCTGCCATGGAAGCGGAAGTCGTGGGTTTGATCCTCGGCTGAGTCATACCAAAGACTTACAAAAAATGCTACTAACAGCTGCCTCACTTGATGCTTAGCATTAAGAGTTTAGTGTTACTACTGGTTGACCTGGTGTCATGATAATGTGACTGGGTGAGACATCATGCTACATATCTGTGGCATGATGCCCCAGTGCTAGACATCACTATAAACTGCCTCACTGCAGACATCATAGTGATATGACTGAAGAATTGTTAAAGCTATGTTAAAAGTCTTAATCAAACAAACAAACACTCTGTCTTGTTGCAAAAATGTGTTTTTCATTCAACTTTTCAAAAGAAAAATTAATTCATGACAAGGAGTAAAATACCCAGTTTATGATTTTCTTATTTAAAGCTCTGAAAACTATATACTAATTTCTCCTTGTTGCATTAATAGATTAAATTTTATGAAGCCTCAGGAACTACTTCCAACACAAAATTGATATTTTGTTTAAAGAAGGAAAGTCTGTGATTTATTTGTGTATATAATTGTATTATTTGTATACCTGTCTATGTACTGTGCTTTGTTTGTTGCATACCAGTGATATACTGTGTTTATTATATGCATACCAGTGATATACTGTGTTTATTATTTGCATACCAGTGATATACAGTGTTTATTATTTGCATACCAGTGATATACTGTCACAGTGTTTATTATTTGCATACCAGTGATATACAGTGTTTATTATTTGCATACCAGTGATGTACAGTGTTTAGTATTTGCATAACAGTGATATACAGTGTTTATTATTTGCATACCAGTGATATACAGTGTTTATTATTTGCATACCAGTGATATACAGTGTTTATTATTTGCATACCAGTGATATACTATGTTTATTGTTTGCATACCAATGATATACAGTGTTTATTATTTGCATACCAGTGATATACAGTGTTTAGTATTTGCATACCAGTGATATACAGTGTTTATTATTTGCATACCAGTGATATACAGTGTTTATTATTTGCATACCAGTGATATACTGTGTTTATTATTTGCAAACCAATGATACACAGTGTTTATTATTTGCATACCAGTGATATACAGTGTTTATTATTTGCATACCAGTGTATACAGAGTTTTATTATTTGCATACCAGTGATATACAATGTTTATTATTTGCATACTAGTGATATACAGTGTGTATTATTTGCATACTAGTGATATACCGTGTGTATTATTTGCATACCAGTGATATACAGTGTTTATTATTTGTATACCAGTGATATACAGTGTTTATTTTTTGTATACCAGTGATATAAAGTGTATATTATTTGTATGCCAGTGATATACAATGTTTATTATTTGCATACCAGTGATATACAGTGTGTATTATTTGCATACCAGTGATATACAGTGTTAATTATTTGCATACCAGTGATATACAGTGTTTGTTATTTGCATACCAGTTATATACAGTGTTTGTTATTTGCATACCAGTGATATACAGTGTTTATTATTTGCATACCAGTGATATACAGTGTTATTATCAGTGTTTATTGTTTGCATACCAGTGATATACTGTGTTTATTATATGCATACCAATGATTTACAGTGTTTATTATTTGCATACCAGTGATATACTGTGTTTATTATTTGTATACCAGTGATATACTGTGTTTATTATTTGTATGCCAGTCTAAATACTGTGTTTATTTTTTGTAAACCAGGTAATATACTATTTCTTTTTCATGACAATTTTACATAAAGCTGATAAAAAAGTGACAAAATGCACTTGTTATTTTCATTTCTGTACAACACTTTCAGTCAATGTTACTGGGATTACCTCATAACATTATATATATATATATATATATATATATATATATATATATATATATATATATATATATATATATATATATATATATATATATATATATACACACACACACCATTATAGTATTTTACATTAAAATATTCCTGATATTTTAATCTTTTTGTCTTAAAACATTTTATTTATGTATTCAATTTACTTTACTTATTAATACCTGGTTTATTTATTGTCTGTATGAAAGACACACAGCTAAAGGTACATTCATTATCTCCTATTTCCTCTCTCACTGGTATTTGTTAGTATAAATAATCTTGTCTTTCCTAATATAAATGTGCTATGTGACCTTATATATAAGTTCTGTGGTCTGTATGCTCCCTGAGAGTGACCAGCAACATATTACATGAAGTTCTGTTATGTTCTGTTGTCACTCAGATAGTTCTCCTTAAATGTGTTTACAGCAAAACTATTTATGGTAGAGATCATTCCAGGCCACTTAATTACTGTCAGCTGTCAATCCATCTTCAGTGAAATGAGTGAGATCAGAGAGAGCCTCCAGGTGGAAATTTATAAGCTTTCATGAAGATACAGAAGAAGATATAAGTAATTTCTCATGATTCTCACTGATTCTCACTAATTGTCACCAATATTTCCTGGAATTACAAAAATCAGTTATGTAGCAGACCAATACAAGTTAATAATTGAGCAGTCTGGATTTAATTCTTCATAACTTGGTAATAATTATATAGAATGCAATTGCAATATTTCAGTTTTTGTTCATTTTTATGAAAGGTACTTTGTGTGCAGATTTTTAAAAAGCTGTTTTCTTATTCCTGATTATGTTTAAAAACATTGCATCAATAGTGTCACTAGCAGGGCAAGTGCGGAGAGGGGGAGAGTACACTGGGTGACACCATCAGTGTGGGGCGGGACACCTAAATAACTGTCTATACAATTTTTTAATTTATATGCAGGACGGGGGTCTGTGGGGGTGACACTATGGTGCCATTACATTGTATGATGACAATAATGTATAAGTTGCAACCCCATTTGGCATTACCAAATTAAAAATATATCTTCTCTTGATCAACGGATTATATTCTGTTGAAATTCAAAACTTCTGTAACTGCAGTTAAATAAATAATCCACTCAAACTGAACAGCAATGGAATGACAGAGGTGCTTAAGTGACTCAAATGAAAAAATGGATAAAAAAATATTTTACACTAAAACAAATATGACTTGTAATTCACAGAATTTTGTCATGCATATTGCCTGTAATTTTTGTTATCGTAGCCATTATAGTGATATATATTGTGCATGGTAAATACATCATATATGTACCAATCTTTTAATTTACTTACACAAAAGTCAACATCATACGCTTCTCAGTTCATTATGTATACAAGCCTGTTCCATCTATCTAAGAAAACAAGGATTTATAATTTCACTGGATGTTGAATGATATAAATAGCATGGATCTATTGTTGTATTGGATGTTGGATAATTAATTTGAATGGATCTGTCATTGCATTGGGTGTTGGATAATTTAATTTGAATGGATCTGTCATTGCATTGGGTGTTGGATAATTAAATTTGAATGGATTTGTTATTGCACTGGGTGTTGGATAATTAAACTTGAATGGATATGTCATTGCACTGGGTGTTGGATAATTAAATTTGTAAGATTCTGTCATTGCATTGGGTGTTGGATACTTAAATTTGTAAGGATATGTCATTGCATTGGGTGTTGGATAATTAAATTTGTAAGGATATGTCATTGCATTGGGTGTAGGATAATTATATTTGTAAGGATGTCATTGCACTGGTAGTTGAATAATTATATTTGAATGGATCTGTCATTGCATTGGGTGTAGGATAATTAAATTTATAAGAATCTGTCATTGCATTGGGTGTTGGATAATTAAATTTGTAAGAATCTGTCATTGCATTGGGTGTTGGATAATTAAATTTGCAAGGATCTGTCATTGCATTGGGTGTAGGATAATTAAATTTGTAAGAATCTGTCATGGCATTGGGTGTTGGATAATTAAATTTGTAAGAATCTGTCATTGCATTGGGTGTTGGATAATTAAATTTGCAAGGATCTGTCATTGCATTGGGTGTAGGATAATTAAATTTGTAAGAATCTGTCATGGCATTGGGTGTTGGATAATTAAATTTGTAAGGATCTGTCATTGCATTGGGTGTTGGATAATTAAATTTGTAAGGATCTGTCATTGCATTGGGTGTTGGATAATTAAATTTGTAAGGATCTGTCATTGCATTGGGTGTTGGATAAGTACAACAGCAGAGTCCTAGTTTTTATTATGTTAGATAATAGAGAACATTTCAAACTTTACCAAATTCTGGAATGCACATGTTAGAGTTAATGCTTATAATGTTGCAGTTTTTGGAAATCGTAAAAACGTTTAGATTTGTTCATTATTTTTAAATCTTAAATTTTACAAGTAAACAAAGTGCATCAAATAGACTATGTATAATATTTGCATGTTGGAGACTATTGACAGGAATTTATATTTTATTCATGTTGGAGACTATTGACAGGAATTTGTATTTTATTCATGTTGGAGACTATTGACAGGAATTTGTATTTTTTTTCTCACTTTTAGGTTATTAGCTTTGATGGAACACATAGTTATTTTCTGATCGTCTCCCACATTTCTGACAAAAGTATCTGCATTTCTGTAAGTCTATTCATTGATGAGTCCATCAATGATGTTTTCATTTCTACCCTATAACATTTTTGAGATTAACCATTGAGCTTGGTATACCTGTACATCATGATTAGAATGTGTCATTTATAATATAGGGAGGCACATTTTTAAGGTCAAGCTCATGGTTCAATATGTTAAGTTTCCTTTCAGCACTTATACACCATTAGACCATTTGAGATTAAATGGTTTCTTTTGAGGTTTATGCATTTGTTTGTTTGCCTGTGGCATTTTGCATATTCAGAGCTAAGATCGAATACAAAATATCTGATCAATTAAAAAAATATGTTTTTCCTACTGGTTTTAAAATTAGGGTTTCTAGGTATTTAGGCATTATCTTTAACATGAAATAGATGATATTGATTAGTCAGTATAAAGTAATAAGCGCAAAAAGTATGGCTAAACCAGCTCAAATAGATGCACTAATCAATTTTGAGATTTTGTTTCTTACCTGGCAGGAAATAATGCTAAGGTCACCAACTAAAAAAAGGGATGATCAACAAACTGGAAATGCACATATCTTTTTAGGACATCATCAAAACTCAGTTTATTTGCCCACCAACTGGGCAGAATAACAGAACCATATGCATATTTTCTGTTACCACTCTGTAACTGAAGGTGTGTGATGTCAGAGGACCTTAAGCTTTGAGTTTGAAGAAATCGAAATGTAATGTGCCAATCTCGAAACAAAGCTTCTCTAAGTACAGTAGAACCTGTCTTGAAAGACCACCTCTTTTGCCAAAAAAAATTATGGTCTATCAAGACAGGTGGTCTCTCATAACAGGTCACAATGCTAGATAATCAATAAATTTGTGCACTGATAATATCGTTTCTCAAGACAGGTGGCCTCACATAGCAGTGGTCTTTCAAGACAGGTTTTACTGTAATAACTTTTACTTGGTACAATATCTATTAACAATGTTGCCATAATTCCCATGCAAATACTGTATAAGACACCGACTAATTTGCTAGACAGCTTTCATAATTTAAGAACTGTGTATACAGGAATCATTGTTCATATTCATGCTTTGTAAATATCCATATTTAAAAGATAATTAAGTGTGAAATATCGAAACTTAATGGTGAAATAATTTTTACATTTTTTTAATTCCTATATTTTCACATGCTAAAAATATATCCTTATCTTGTTCACATGTGAAAATGTAAGATTTTGCAGCATGCTGTGTTACAACAGTTGATTGAGTATGCCTGCAGTGACCCAGAGAAATTCCTTTAGAGCTAAAACAAATAGAACTTGCTCTATATTTCAGACATGGAAATTAATCTTTGATAAAGAAATTCGATCAGACACTCTTTTGTGTCTCCCTGAAGCTATTTGCCTTACTTCCTTGACAACAATGACAAAAACCCACCTGTGTTACAGTACTGAATCAGACCTGAACTGTTTTCTAATCAGGTCACATAATTTACAAAATGACAAAAATGTAATTTACTGCTATAGATTAGGTCAAGCCAATCCCTTTGCTTTCTTAACTCTATAATGGTATGATCAGGCAATGAAAGTGATGTTAATTTATCAAAAGAGGGTGGGTGTGTTATGCCAAAGAGTAAGTTAAATCATCAATTCTTTTATTTTCCAATGTTAATATTGGATATGCTTCATGTTATTTTGCTAAAAACTATATTTTGTAACACATGGCTTTGCCACTCATTAAAATATCATGTTTTTAGTACAGTAGAACCCGTCGTAATAGACCACTTCTTTTGCCAAAAAAATTATGATCTCTCAAGACAGGTGGTCTCACATAAAAGTAGTCTTTCAAGACAGGTTTTACTGTACCAAACATTGAAATATATCTAGTATTAACATAGGAAAAGCACCACTCCATTGGCCAAGTGGCTAAAATGTCTGCCTTAGATGCGGGAGGTAGTGGGTTCAATCCCTGGCCTAGTCATATCAAAAATGGTACTAACAGTTGCCTTGCATAGCGCTTAGCATTAAAAGGTTAGTATTAGGACTGGTTGGCCTGCTGTCAGGATAATGTGATTGGGTGGGACATCATGCCCCAGTGCTAGACATCACTATAAACTGTCACACTGCAGATATTGTAGTGATATGACTGAAATTTTTTTAAAGCTACATTAAAAATTCAAATTACACACATACACGTAGGAAAAGAAAATATCTTATATAATTAAGCATCTTTCAAAATACTTAGCCATTCCCCATCCTGTAATTAACACTCTTTCTTATTTCTTTCAAAACTATTTTTAGATTTGCAGCTTTAGTTACATTGACCTGAGAATGATGGTTCTTAACTATTTAATAAATATTAATTGAATGGTTGATTTATATTGAGCAGACATCCACCCCAAATCCCAGTACTAATATTATTAGGGGCATGTAACCTCATTACACACACACACACACACACACACACACACACATTCAATGGTTTCTGCTCTGTAACTTATCAGTGATTTAACATGGGTGAATTAAGTAAGCTGAAGTTGTACATTGTAATTAGAAGAGGTGTTGCATTCCATAATCTTCAAGTTCCAGATTATTGGTATAATGTTTCCTGGTTGATTCTGCTTTATATTTTAAAATCTGTTAAAGCTTTCCTCTCCCTTTGCAATGGTTTAAAATTAGATAAGGCAGCTCACATACAATTATATACAGTGTATTGATTTAAGTTTTTTTATCAAGCAGGGAAAAAATAGCTAGGGTCAGCAATAAGAAACAGGGATGGTCGGCCAACTGGAAACACATTTTCTTGGGGGGAGGGTGGAGATGAACCATGACACTTTTTAGTGTCTATATTTTATGCCATCTTGTGTTGATTTTGTCTTCAGGGTAAAAAGTGACACTTGAGGTGCACTTCCTGTAATGGTAAATTCTATTTTATTCCCAGGTTTTCCTTGATTTTGTACTGAGTATTTTCATATGTATTTGCTGGGTGATTTTGAAGAATGCTATTTTGGCTGATTAAATAATTAAGCTACAATATAATCAAATTGAGATATGTCTTTTTCTTTAAGAATGAGTGATCTTTTGCTTTTAACATAACAACAGTAGCTTAAAGAACTGCCAAAGTAACTGAAAGAAAGAAATAGCTGTTCTCTTTAATTAGTTCAGATATATCTGTTGATACAAGATAGATATAAACTCTTGCAAGGCCTAAACAAAATACAGATATGAATGTTGGAATGATGATGCTAACAGAATATTTTGACTGGAATCTTTTTTTGTGGAATTTGTGTTATATTTCATTGTGTTCAGATTTATAATATAAATAAAATTAAATAATTTTAAGTTCATTCACTTTGCTGTATATGTATTGATTGTTGGTATACCTCATTCTTAATATATTTCTTCTATGGTGTTTAGACAGACATACATGTGTCAGTATGCCTTGGACTCTGGAGGTTGCAGGTTTTAACCCTGGCCAAGTCATACCAATGACTTTAAAAAATGGTACAAGCAGCTGCCTCGCTTGATGCTCAGCATTAAGAGCTAGTGTCAGGACTGGTTGACCTGGTGTCAGTAAAATGTGGCTAGGTGGGAAATGACACTACTTGCCGTGGCATGATACCCCGGTGCTAGACATCACGATAAACTACAAAACTGCAGTCGTCATAGCAATATGACTGGAAAATTGTTAAAGCTATGTTAAACATCCAAGACATACACATGCACACACACACACATACACACACACACACACACACATATATATTATCTGTCAGTCTGCCTGATCCATAGTTTGTTTTCTATTTACAACAGATTGAGGTCTCCACCTCCTACATATACCAGTCTCTACAAATTGTTTGGGTAACAAAGAAGTTATTGGGGTCAAAAGATACAAGGTCTCTGTAGCTGACTTAAAGAAGAAAAATGGTTTCAGCACAATATCTGTAACATTAGTTCTGTCATAGATCTAGAATACAATTTATTGATTGCTTTCACCTGGCCAAAGGAAGAAGTCTGCATATTTGTGGGTCAGAAGGTCAAAGGTCAGTGTTACTGTGACTGAAATATGAAAACTGGTTTATGCACAAAAGGTTAATTCTGTGCCATGTACTTTCAGTAATTGGTATTGTGGCAAACACTTTGGGTAAGAAAACAGCTCTTCATTTTGGGGCCAAAGTGAAGGTTACTATGACAGAAAGAGGAAAAATGGATTTTGCACAATAACATTAGTTTTATAACATGTATAGTGACCAAGGTTTGTGAAGAGCTTACACTTTCGGTAGTAAAGCAGCTGATTAATGTTGGGGTCAGAAGGTTAAAGCCATTAGAACTTAAAGAAAAATGGATTTAGCAGAATAACTTTTGTTCTGGAGTAAATGTATTGATCAAACTGATGATAACTTACACTTAGTGCAGTAATAAAACCAGGTAGATTTTGGGGTCAAAAGGTCAAAGGTCATAGGAAGTCAGAAATGAAGATAATGGTTTCTGTAAATTTGGTTGAAGATTGCATAAGGCCACCACTGTGACCCAATTGCTTGACCTAGCATTTTGCTGTCCAGTGTAGAGGATGTTAAACATGGAGCAGGCATTCAAGACAGTGTGTTCACTCACCTTATTTACATGTATTGCCTTCAAAACATTATACTTTTCCCTTTCTGTACAGGTATATTAAGCTAGTTTGGGGCAAAATTATTCTTTGTTTGTACCTGTAGATGACTACCATTGTATTTCTTTGTGATCATAACTTGTTATTTTCAAAACTAAACAACAGTAGATAACAAATGCAAATGCATGTACTTTGTTTACAGTTGTGTCTGTTTTGGATAATTAACAGCTTTAAAAAAATGTCAGTCCTAGCACTATGATGTTTGCAGCGTGACAGTTTACAGTGATGTCTAGCACTGGGGCATCATGCCAGATATGTGGCATCTTGTCCAATCCAGTCACATAATCCTGACACCAGGTTGACCAGTCCTTAGCACTAACCTCTTAATGCTGAGCGCCTTAAGCAAGGCAGCCATTAGTACCATTGTTATAAATCTTTGGTATGACTCGACTGGGGTTCTAACCTGCAACCCTATGCATCTGAGTTAGATGCTCTATTGAATAGACCACCAGAGCAGTCCTGCATCATAAGTACTGATACAGAATGTATTAGGATACACTTTCTGAGTTTGATTTTTTGTTTTCTTATGAGGTGGTTTTAATAGCACTTTTAAAAGCCTGTTGTCAATTTATCATGCCAAAATTTTGGCAGCTATATGCCTTTCCCAAGGACACCAAGATGGCCAACCCAGGCTGGTATTGAACCCATGACCCTTGGAGTTGGACTTTGAGTTTGAGTCAGCAGATCTGGGTTTTGTTAGGAGAAAAACAACATAGGCTGACAGGTGCATTATGCTTTGACAGATCAGGACTTTTCTTGTTTGCTGTTTGACTAGACTTATAAGCAAGTACTCTAGCTATTTTTATATGTGTGCATGTGCGATTTGGAATTTTAAAGTAGCTTTAACATTGTTTCAGTCTTATCACTGTGATGCCTGCACTGTGGCAGTTTATAATAATATTTATCTAGTACATGGGTATCAGCCCATGGGTCGTAACCTCTAATGCTCTAAGCAGCTTTTAGTACCAATGTTATAAGTCTTGACCAGTGGTATGACCAGGCCAGGTTTTGAATCCATGATCACCCACATTGGAGGTGGATGCCCTAACCACTAGGTGACTTGTTCTTATGTAATATCCTGATAAATTACACTATAATTACATTCATATATACCTGAATAGTGCTTTTTAACATTTGAATAAATTCAAAGTATATTTCAAAACTAGCTGTAATTAGACAAAATTCAGAAGAAAACTTGTATACAGCTGTAGTATGAAATAAAACCCCAGCTTGAGCAGTAAAGATAGCTTACAGCAAAAGTTAAAACAATTGTAAAATTATTTACATAAAACAAGATGTTCTGATATAAATAGCTATGTGATTCATGCTAAATCAACAATAATCTTCCCAAAAAAATCAGTCACATTTATAAATATCATTTATAATATTTTCAAGCCCAACATTATATCTTAGTAATTTCCTCCTTTAAAAAATTCCCACCTTTTTTCAGTTGACAAGTGGAATTTCCCCCATAAGTGTATGTTTTAATGGGGTGGGTGGGGTGGAGTGTGGCAATGGAATACTACTGTTGCCTTGAAGCTTTACATGTATTCCCAATACACATCACAGGGTATCAGTAAATTAGCTGTTTATGGTAGTCAGTACATAAACAGACTGAAAGTCTAAATTTATAGCTTGACTGGTTTTCCCTATTGGAAGCCCCTACCTGTAATCAGCCAGGCCAAATCAGTAGGGGCAATCAGTCAATAATTATACCCTGTGGGTATCTTCACAATTTGTGTCTGATTTCACTCTTTCACATGGACGTTTGTCTGTTTGTGGGGATATAGTATCTTTTGTCTCAAATATGTACCAGTAAAAATGACAGGTATGTAGAAATTTTTTTTTTAGCATTAGTTTGCTCAATTGCACCATGTTGAGGCAAAAAGATTAAGCTATTACATACATAACTTGTGTCTACAGAAGATGTTTGTGGAGACTTGTGTTACCTGAGAAAATTGATGATCCACCTACATTGAATATTTCACTTAGGATTTGTGGGATGGTACAGATAAACACAGTTAATAAATAAAAAAGAGACATTAAAATTATTCATTCAGCCTGGAGCATTAATGTTCAAGTTCTATTATTGAAAATATTTTTGCAATTAAAACATCATTTATTCCACACAGTTTCATTCTCAAAAAGGCAAACATTGTAGTTATGTATATATACTGAACAGTTCTTTTATTTATATATATATATATATATATATATATATTATAACTATACACGTCACTATGTGTTGTATATGGAATTGGTATCTCCATCCATCTCTCTGTTTCTGAACAATAACTTGAGTTCTCCACCTTCTGCTGGTACCACACTTTTTTTAAAGAACTTGCATTTGATGTAGGGAAGAAAGATATTTATGTTAGGGTAACAAAATGAAAGGTGAAGGTCATTGTGTATGAAAGAAACAAAGAATATCTTCTGTACATTTATATTAAGTCTACTACATGGACTGAGTGTTGTGGCTGGTTTTAACTTTCAGTAAGGAAGATGGGTTGGATGTTATGTGTTTTAACACCATTTGCTGCCACAGGATAGGCTATACACAGTGGTCAGTATAATTTGGGGAGGAAGTAACCTTTGAAAACCCCAGGAAACCACCAACCCATGGGAAGTCGCAATGTTTCTCACATACCCATGTTATCTGAGCCTGAGACTCAAACCTACACAGCTAGGGGTGAGATGTCACTGCTGCATAAAGGTGAGTGTCTTAGACCATTCTGCCATTTAAGGCCACGGGTATTTTTACATAGCTTTACCAATTTTTGAGTCATATTGCTAAGATGTCTGCAATGAGGCAGTTTATAGTGATGTCTAGCACTGGGGAATCATGCCGCAGACATGTAGCATGATGTCCCACCCAGTCACATTATCCTGACACCAGGCCGACCAGTCACAGCACTAGCCTCTTAATGCTGAGTGCCAAGCAAGGCAGCTGTTAGTGTGATTTTTGTATGTCTTTGCTATGACTTTGTTTATCTTGTATGCATTCTGTGCTTAGTGTGTTACTTGACAGCAGGCACTAAACTGGCAAAGAAATTTTTTAATATCATGGTGGACGCTATTTTCGAGAATTGTAGTATGCCACTGTATATTTTTTGCGTTCTTTGTGCTTTCTGCATGAGCTTGCAGATCATGGTCTTCATTTTTCAGTTTTATCACTGGTTTGAAACAATTAACACAGACCCAGATCTGCTGAACTCGGTTTCTCTAACCATCTCCATGTTTCTTCTTATGTTTATGTTCTTAAATATTTACGGTGTTGATTGGCTTGGATTTAAGGTTTTTCATGAAAATAAATAGGCATCAAAGAGAACTACTTATTACCGTCTTAACTGTTTGTGTTGTCCATGAATTGTTTTTATATTTATTTGTGTTAGTTGTGTATCTCAAATTATTTTTCAAGAATGGAAAGTGTCCAGGGTGTATAATTCTAAAACAAAAATATTGTATTATATGTACTAGTGTATATATTATCAGAAATATCTTAAGTTTAAAATCTCAGCATGAATACAAATGTAAAGCCAGGTCAAACTGGTCAGGTGCATTATGCAGTACTCAGGGGACTTACCTTTTTTTAGTCTATATAAATACAGAATTTTTATCGATGATATCATTTCTCAGCATTGATCTTGTTCTTTTACATACATTTCTTACATCTAGAACTAATGTGACAGCTGTTAAAGCACTAGGTTCCTGAATATAAAGGTGATTGTTTGAATCCTGTCATCTGATCATTTTTATGTGTTACTGTGTTGTGTACTTAGACAATTACAGTACTGACTAATCTTGTTTCCATGTAACCTTACAAATGTTTCTATATCATAGAGACCCAAAACCAAGCCAAGCTTACACTAGTTTATATACTTACAATAAAATAAGAGTCACCAAAATTTTAAGAGTGTAAAAAAAGTAATAATGAAAGTAATGAAATTTCACTTAGATGAGTGATTCACAAATAATTTGTTGTCAGTATACAAACTAAGTCTACCAGAAGATGGATGAAACTATAAACTAACTGTATCCAGGAAATAACCATCACTGTATGTCTAGGACAGGGAATTGAAAACACTTCAAGCATTGGATAAAAACTCCCACTTGTGGTTTAGTATGGGTGTAACAGGGTTTAGAAGAATCAGGTCTCACTTACAATGTCCACCCACCTTTTCTACATGTACTTCCTTAAGGATCTTACAACCAGTGGTTTCAAACAGTCTTAAAAGTTTGTTTTGGAAACTAATGATTGATTGCTATTTACCTTTACATTTTTTAGATATTTTAAGATCTCTGTCAACCAATATCACTGATTTATCTGCCTAGCACCAGAATTTAACACAGCTCATATATTTATGTTGACTGATTTCATCAAAATACATTTCTTTAAATTACCTTAATTTACTTTTTATAAACTTTAAATTTCTTAGTCAAGATGACTCATAAAAAAAATATTGCATTTAATTTACTTAATAAATTTTTTATTTACTGTGCATAAAGTTTTCTTTTTATTTACTGTGTATAAATTTTACATAAATTGTATTTACTGGATATAAACTTTATTTCCTGGAGATCAACTCTATTTACTGGACCTAAATTTTATTTACAGACATAAATTTTATTTCCTGGACATAAATTTTATTTTCTGGACATAAATTGTATTTACAAACATAAACTTTATTTCCTGGACATACATTTTATTTACTGGAGATTTATTTACTAGACCTAAATTTTTTTTACTAGATATAAATTTTATTTACTGGATATACATTTCATTTACTGGATATATATTATATTTACTGGACATAAATTGTATTTACTGGACATACATTTTATTTACTGGATATACATTTCATTTACTGGACGTAAATTGTATTAGCTTGGATATAAATTATATTTACTGGACATAAATTGTATTTACTTGGATATAAATTTCATTTACTGGACATAAATTTTATTTACTTGGACCTAAATTATATTTACTGGACATAAATTATATTTACTGGACATAAATTGTATTTACTGGACATAAATTGTATTTACTTGGACATAAATTGTATTTACTTGGATATAAATTATATTTACTGGATATAAATTTTATTTACTTGGATATAAATTATATTTACTGGACATACATTTTATTTACTGGATATACATTTTATTTACTGGATATACATTTCATTTACTGGACATAAATTGTATTTACTTGGATATAAATTTCATTTACTGGACATAAATTGTATTTACTTGGATATAAATTATATTTACTGGACATAAATTTTATTTACTGGATATACATTTCATTTACTGGACATAAATTGTATTTACTTGGATATAAATTATATTTACTGGATATAAATTTTATTTACTTGGATATAAATTATATTTACTGGACATACATTTTATTTACTGGATATACATTTCATTTACTGGACATAAATTGTATTTACTTGGATATAAATTTCATTTACTGGACATAAATTGTATTTACTTGGATATAAATTATATTTACTGGACATAAATTTTATTTACTGGACATAAATTGTATTTACTTGGATATAAATTTCATTTACTGGACATAAATTGTATTTACTTGGATATAAATTTCATTTACTGGACATAAATTGTATTTACTTGGATATAAATTATATTTACTGGATATAAATTTTATTTACATGGATATAAATTTCATTTACTGGACATAAATTGTATTTACTTGGATATAAATTTCATTTACTGGACATAAATTATATTTACTGGACATAAATTCTATTTATTGATTATAAATTTTATTTAATGATTATAAATTTTGTTTACTGGACCTAAACTTTATTTACTGGACCTAAAAAAAATTACTGGACCTAAATTTTATTTCCTGGACCTAAATAGTGCATTCACAATCTGAGTAGATCATGCCCGTTTTGTACACTGTTTAGAATGTAAGCAGTCTATCAGAATTTTGACTTAAAACCTCCCTTTCATAGATGGAGCAAAAAGTGAGAGTTAGAGCCCATTTTAAATTATTTCTCTAGAGACCAGGGTATATAGGAATTCACATGTCCCTCCATTCTAATCTATCTGTCCAGCACACATTGGGTATATTATAATCCCCATGTCCCTCCATTCTAATCTCTCTGTCTAGCACACATTGGGTATATTAGAATCCCCATGTCCCTCCATTCTAATCTCTCTGTCTAGCACACATTGGGTATATTAGAATCCCCATGTCCCTCCATTCTAATCTCTCTGTCCAGCACACATTGGGTATATTATAATTCCCATGTCCATCCATTCTAATCTCTCTGTCCAGCACACATTGGGTATATTAGAATCCCCATGTCCATCCATTCTAATCTCTCTGTCCAGCACATATTAGAATCCCCATGTACATCCATTCTAATCTCTCTGTCCAGCACACATTGGGTATATTAGAATCCCCATGTCCCTCCATTCTAATCTATCTGTCCAGCACACATTGGGTATATTAGAATCCCCATGTCCATCCATTCTAATCTCTCTGTCCAGCACACATTGGGTATATTAGAATCCCCATGTCCCTCCATTCTAATCTCTCTGTCCAGCACACATTGGGTATATTATAATTCCCATGTCCATCCATTCTAATCTCTCTGTCCAGCACACATTGGGTATATTAGAATCCCCATGTCCCTCCATTCTAATCTCTCTGTCCAGCACACATTGGGTATATTAGAATCCCCATGTCCCTCCATTCTAATCTCTCTGTCCAGCACACATTGGGTATATTAGAATCCCCATGTCCATCCATTCTAATCTCTCTGTCCAGCAAACATTGGGTATATTATAATCCCCATGTCCCTCCATTCTAATCTCTCTGTCCAGCACACATTGGGTATATTAGAATCCCCATGTCCATCCATTCTAATCTCTCTGTCCAGCACATATTAGAATCCCCATGTACATCCATTCTAATCTCTCTGTCCAGCACACATTGGGTATATTAGAATACCCATGTCCATCCATTCTAATCTATCTGTCCAGCACACATTGGGTATATTAGAATCCCCATGTCCATCCATTCTAATCTCTCTGTCCAGCACACATTGAGTATATTAGAATCCCCATGTCCCTCCATTCTAATCTCTCTGTCCAGCACACATTGGGTATATTATAATTCCCATGTCCATCCATTCTAATCTCTCTGTCCAGCACACATTGGGTATATTAGAATCCCCATGTCCATCCATTCTAATCTCTCTGTCCAGCACACATTGGGTATATTAGAATCCCATGTCCCTCCATTCTAATCTCTCTGTCCAGCACACATTGGGTATATTAGAATCCCCATGTCCATCCATTCTAATCTCTCTGTCCAGTAAACATTGGGTATATTATAATCCCCATGTCCCTCCATTCTAATCTCTCTGTCCAGTACACATTGGGTATATTAGAATCCCCATGTCCATCCATTCTAATCTTTCTGTCCAGCACATATTAGAATCCCCATGTACATCCATTCTAATCTCTCTGTCCAGCACACATTGGGTATATTAGAATCCCCATGTCCCTCCATTCTAATCTATCTGTCCAGCACACATTGGGTATATTAGAATCCCCATGTCCATCCATTCTAATCTCTCTGTCCAGCACACATTGGGTATATTAGAATCCCCATGTCCCTCCATTCTAATCTCTCTGTCCAGCACACATTGGGTATATTAGAATCCCCATGTACATCCATTCTAATCTCTCTGTCCAGCACACATTGGACATATTTGAATTCCTGTGTCTCCATTCTTCTGTCTGTCCAGTGTGCATAGAGTATATAGGAATCCCTGTATTCCTCCATTCTTTTGTCTGTCTTGAATGACAAGGGTGTATCCCTCTGTCCTGCCCATTTTTTCGGTCTTCCCGGTACCCATAGGGTAGATAAGAATCTCTGGGTGTGTCCCTTCATTCTTCTGTCTCTCCTGGTAAGACATGGGTATAAAGGAATCCTTGTATCATCCATTTGTCTGTTTTTCCAGCAAGACTAGTGTTCCAGTTATAAGATTTTGCCAGTGTCGTTGGAGAGATATGCCGATTTACTCTAGTGAATGTATGTACATGTATTTAAAATCAATTCCCACAAAACTTCATCATGGACCCCTTATCCAAGAATTAGACAAAACCTGGATCCAGTATCGGTATATAATTCTGAAAGATCAAGAATGATGAAGACAGCATTAGTATTATCTAGCAATGGTCCACAAGAGGCTATAATTGCTTGTGGTACATATAAGAAGAATATATGTTATTGTGAAAAGACTGTCTTGATGAGGTGTAGTATAAAGAAATGATTTGTTAAATGTTACAATTTGTGTTCATGAAAATCTTCCCACTTTTAAGGTCAAAAGTCTTAATCAAATTTTGAAAATCTCATGATCTGTTCTGGCCTGACATGTCTTTTCACTCACATATTGTGTGTGACCTCACCAGAAGAAAGAGGGGAGTTAATTAGATTTTGTCTAAGAGTACCTGGAAAGTGTGCAGCCCCTTGATATGTAAAATTTGGGTTCAGATTTTATTCTCAATGAGGCACAACAACCCCCCCCCCCCATCAAATAAGCAACATGATTTTTTTTTTGTTGTTATTCTTGTTTTGTAGTTCATGCCATTTGTCATATTATGATATTGTTTTACATGACATAACAAACCCCTGTGGGGGTAACATAACCATATTCAGACAGCCGAGATAATTTTTCCTCAACTTCCTTGTGCGAGTTGGGTTAAAAATATATGGATATGTTTTGATGGACTTTAATGCCTTGCAGTTTATAGTACAGTATACATGTCGATGGACTTTCATGCCTTGCAGTTTATAGTACAGTATACATGTCGATGGACTTTCATGCCTTGTAGTTTTTAATATAGTATACATGTCAATGGACTTTCATGCCTTGTAGTTTGTAGTACAGTGTACATGTTGATGGAATTTCATGCATTGTATTTTATAGTACAGTGTACATGTCGATGGACTTTCATTCTTTGTAGTTTATAGTACAGTGTACATGTTGATGGACTTTCATGTTGTGTAGTTTATAGTACAGTGTACATGTCAATGGACTTTCATGCCTTGTAGTTTATAGTACAGTGTACATGTTGATGGAATTTCATGCATTGTAGTTTATAGTACAGTGTACATGTCGATGGACTTTCATACTTTGTAGTTTATAGTACAGTGTACCTGTTGATGGACTTTCATGTTGTGTAGTTTATAGTACAGTGTACATGTCGATGGACTTTCATGCCTTGTAGTTTCTAGTACAGTGTACATGTTGATGGAATTTAAAGCATTGCAGTTTATAGTACAGTGTAAATGTCGATGGACTTTCATGCTTTATACTTTATAGTACAGTGTACATGTCGATAGACTTTCATGTCATGTAGTTTTTAGTACAGTGTACATGTCGATGGACTTTCATGCCTTGTAGTTTTTAGTACAGTGTACATGTTCATGGTCATTCATGACTTGTGATTCATAGTACACTATACATGTCGATGGATGTTCATGTAATGTAATTAATTCTTCAGCAAACAATTTTTAGATGGGAATGCATGTTCTATAATCCATATTTCAATATTCATGATGATGAGTTTGCATTTTCTTTAATTTTTAGTACAAATTACTGAGTTTGCATTTTCTTTAATTTTTAATTACATTTAAGATTTATGTACATATCCTGTAACACCTAATTGCCTGAGTAATCTGGTCACATGAAAAAAAAAACGCAACTTTTATTAATCTCAGACATTAAAATTTTGCAACAATACCAGAGGAACAGATTACAAGGTATGGTAGCATGTTTCTTTTCAATTATATGGCCTCAGTCTGTAACAGTCTGCCCAATGAAGTAATACAAATTTCTGATTTAGAAAAAAGAATAAGCATGCTGTTTCATACATGGACATAGTCTCAATGTAAATGTAGCTTTGTATCATTTCAGACATTGGCATAGCCTCAATGTAAATGTAGCTTTGTGCCATTTCAGACATGTGCATAGCCTTCATGTAAATATAAAATGTGCTTTGTGTCCCTTCAGACATGGGCATAGCCACAGTGTAAATGTGCTTTGTGCCATTTCAGACACAGACTTGACCTCCATGAAAATGTGAAATGCGCTTCATGTCCTTTCAGACATGGACATGACTTAACTTCACATTGGGCATAGCCACAGTGTAAATGGGTTTTGTGTCCTTTCTTACATGGTCATAGCTTCACTTTAAATATGGTCATAGCCTCAGTGTAAATGTACTTTGTATCATTTCCGACATGGGCATAGCCACAGTGTAAATGTGCTTTGTATCATTTCTGACATGGGCATAGCCACAGTGTAAATGTGCTTTGTATCATTTCTGACATGGGCATAGCCACAGTGTAAATGTGCTTTGTATCATTTCTGGCATGGGCATAGCCACAGTGTAAATGTGCTTTGTATCATTTCCGACATGGGCATAGCCACAGTGTAAATGTGCTTTGTATCATTTCAGATATGGGCATAGCCACAGTGTAAATGTGCTTTGTATCATTTCCGACATGGGCATAGCCACAGTGTAAATGTGCTTTGTATCATTTCTGACATGGGCATAGCCACAGTGTAAATGTGCTTTGTATCATTTCCGACATGGGCATAGCCACAGTGTAAATGTGCTTTGTATCATTTCCGACATGGGCATAGCCACAGTGTAAATGTGCTTTGTGTCATTTCAGACATGGGCCTAGTTACACTTCAAAGTTTGACAAAGCCACAGTGTACATGTGCTTTGTTTCATCTCTGAACTGGGCATAGACTAAAAAGACTCCATGTAAAGATGCTTGGTGTCATTACAGACATGGCCATAGCCTAAGTGTAAATACATTTTGTGCCATTTCAGGCAGAGGCATGGCCTCCATGTAAATGTGAAATGTGCTTTGTGTCCCTTCAGACATGGGCTTGGCTTCACTTCACATCTGGGCATAGCCACAGTGTAAATGTGATTTGTGTCCTTTAAGACATGGATATAGCTTCAGTGTAATGTGTTTTGTTTTGTGTTATTTCCGACATGGGCATAACCACAGTGTAAAAATACTTTGTGTCATTTCAAATCTGGGCATAGCCTCCATGTAAATGTGCTCGGTGTCATTTCAGACATGTATTGTGTCAGACTGTTTGGTATTCATTGGCAATTTATATTTAAGGTTACCTAGTGTGTCTTTAGTTTAAATGATGCTTAAATAATGTTCTTTTTTATGAATTACTTCCATAGATTTCTAACATTTGTTTCAGTTTCAAATGCTAACTTTTAACATCTTTATTTCCTGGTTTTTAAATTTGTATATTTGCATGTTATTTATTGTTGATTTTTAATTATTGAATTTAATATCAAATATGAATGCTACCTTTTCAGTTTGTACAGTGTCATTCCACAAAATGTGCAGATTTGGGTCTTTCAGTCTGCCATTAATTTTGTTGTTATGTTTTTTATATGTATTGTTTCCTGGCAAATGTGTATATTCTGTTGAAATATGTAGTATTTGTGTAATGGTTGCATTGGCACCTAGTAAAATAATAACATGATTATAAGTTGATATAAGTATATACATAGTCTTATCCGCAGGTCATCCTTTTCCTTTCTGACTTTACAAACACAAGCACTGAAAACCAATATGTAATGGGAGATAACTCTGCATACCTTCTTGCATATCCCTTAGTCCTTCCTAGTCTGTAGTTGTGAGTATAAAAGCACAAAGTGCATGAGATTTGCATTAATTGAATACACTGTATGTATTTCAGTGGAAACAATGAAAATGCCTCTTGAGATCACAGAGTTTCATATTTGTTTCAGATCTAATGGTTTTGAGAGTTCATATATGCCATTAGTGGGCAAGAGATTGGTTTTTTAAAAAAAAAGTATTTGTATTTAAAAATGTGTGTTTGACCATGACTATTTGTAATCAGTCTCAGTTTATGCCATCAGTATTCTTTTTCTGAATTAAAATAAAACAATAGCCATGCAAATAGTGTGGACAAAGTTCCGTCATAACCACGAACAATATTATGTAATTTTGGTAGGCTTATCTTTATGCAGATTTCAACCACATCAAGATTAGAATTTTGGTAGGCTTATCTTTATTCAGATTTCACCAATTTTAAGATTAGAATTTTAGTAGGCTTAATTTTGGCAGGCTTATCTTTATTCAGATTTCAGCAATTTTAAGATGAGAATTTTGGTAGTCTTATCTTTATTCAGATTTCAACCATTTTAAGATTAGAATTGTGGTAGGCTTATCTTTATTCAGATTTCAACCATTTTAAGATTAGAATTTTGGTAGGCTTATCTTTATTCTGATTTCAACCATTTCAATTTTAAGATTAGAATTTTGGTAGTCTTATCTTTATTCAAATTTCAACCATTTGAAGATTAGAATTTTGGTAGGCTTATCTTTATTCTGATTTCAACCATTTCAATTTTGAGATTAGAATATTGGTAGGCTTATTTTTGTTCAGATTTCAACCATTTTAAGATTAGAATTTTGGTAGGCTTATCTTTATTCTGATTTCAACCATTTCAATTTTAAGATTAGAATTTTCATAGTCTTATCTTTATTCAAATTTCAACCATTTTAAGATTAGAATTTTGGTAGGCTTATCTTTATTCTGATTTCAACCATTTCAATTTTAAGATTAGAATTTTGGTAGGCTAATTTTTGTTCAGATTTCAACCATTTTAAGATTAGAATTTTGGTAGGCTTATCTTTATTCTGATTTCAACCATTTCAATTTTAAGATTAGAATTTTGGTAGTCTTATATTTATTCAGATTTCAACCATTTTAAGATTAGAATTTTGGTAGGCTTATCTTTATTCAGATTTCAGCAATTTCAAAATTAGAATTTTGGTAGGCTTATCTTTATTCAGATTTCAGCAATTTCAAGATTAGAATTTTGGTAGGCTTATCTTTATTCAGATTTCAACCATTTCAATTTTAAGATTAGAATTTTGGTAGGCTTATCTTTATTTAGATTTCAACCGTTTTAAGATTAGAATTGTGGTAGGCTTATCTTTATTCAGATTTCAACCATTTTAAGATTAGAATTTTAGTAGGCTTAATTTTGGTAGGCTTATCTTTATTCAGATTTCAGCCATTTTAAGATTAGAATTTTGGTCGATGTATTAAATGGTAAATTTAGGATAATAATTGCTGTCGTTATTTTGAAGGTTTTGAATTTTCCCAATTAGTGCAGCAGTAGCTGAAGAGGACAAGATGAATATATTTTAGTATATGTCTATAAAGTGGTTTTGTTTTGAATCATAAGAATAAAAAAAAATTGTTTAATGTAGTGTACCTGTGTCTTTTCATTTTTACAAATTGTTTTATTTGGTTAAACCTAGAGAAACAAGTCTGTGATTTCCCTTACATTGCAGCTTGTTATGGTGGATTTTGATTTTTTTTGTTGTTGTTTATTTAGGATTTTTAATGTAGCTTTGACAATTTTTCAGTCATATCGCTAAGATGTCTGCAGTGAGGCAGTTTATAGTGATTTCTAACACTGGGGCATCATGCCGCAAACATGTAGCATTATGTCCAACCCAGTCACATTATCCTGACACCAGACTGACCAGTCCTAACACTATACCTCTTAATGCTGAGCATCAAGCGAGGCAGCTGTTAGTATCATTTTTGTAAGTCTTTGGTATGACTCAGCTTTGGATCGAACCTACTACCCCCCGCTTCTGTGGCGGATGCTCTAACCACTATGCAACCGGACCATTGTTGATTTTTGATAATTAGTTAATCTGCATCTGATTAACCAAATGCATAATACCACTTACATGTAAGTCACCTTCTGTGCATATGTGTGTGTGTGTGTGTGTGCGTGTGTGTGTGTGTCCCAGCGACACACTTTTATCAGTTGACTAAAGGGCTGTGTTATGTACATATCAACCAACTTGGGTACTGCAGTTTTTACCCATATATGTGAATAAATTTCCATCCGCTAGTATTAAGGCCTCATCCAGGGGCAAGAAATATCTAAATTAAGGCTTTTTATTGGCAGATTATCATCCATGACTTCCCTTTATCACCTAGAGTTTAGACATTTTCAGTTTGTTTATATGAGTCTACTTAATTTCGTTGTCCATAAATCCCCATATAGCCACATGCTGATCTGAGTAAAAGAAATGTTTTACATCTTTCAAACAGTGGTTAGCCAAAGTATATTTTTTCCAATGATCTTTTTTGACAGTGAATCCATCATATGTCTAATAAAAGTAGAATAACATATTTGGAGCCACCTTTGTGTGATTTGGTATTTTGGTATAATTGAATTATTCCCCCTGCTGTCAGCTCTGCAGTACTACCTATATCCTCATGAAAGATGTATCTAATCTATTTTAATTGCCATATATGCTCGCTTATTAGATGAGTCCAGCAACAAATTTCACAAACCCAGATCTGTCTTTTCCTGTGTGTTGGCAGATCTGGGACTGTGTAGTTTGTTAGGAGTATAATCAGTATAACAAACAACATAGAGACTAATTTGACGGCTCATTGTGCTATAGCAGACCATCATCTTCATCATCAGTCTATAGACCTAGTATGGTAGTTGAGGCACTGTGCTGCTGAACATCTGACCAGTTCCCTCCACTTGTCTCGATCATGTGCCAATGCTTGTGTCTCCGCAAAATCTTTTCCTGGTCCATTCTGTGATGTTGTCAGATCACTTTTTTTTCTGTCTACCTCTCCTTCTGCCACCTTGGACTGCAAATGGACACAAAGACAAATGGACACAAAGACAAATGGACACAAAGACATGGTTACAAAATTTGCTTACTGCAGGGCTTCCACACTTCTATGCTTGACCCAAATGAAATTACTGTGGTGCTCCCATACCACTAAGCAGGGCCCAAATGAGGCAACTTAAAGCGTGTGTGTGTGATATTCTTTTCTTTCAAAGACTTCAATAACAGAACATATCAAAGTAAACTCAAAGATGTGACAACCCCTTTTTAAATATCAAGTGAATTATTTTTTTCAAATATATCTTTTCTTGTTTAAATGCCATGTTTACAAATTGTCTGGCCAATTATGGATGATAATTAGGAGACTTTGTCAGGTTACTTTACAAATGGTTGTATTTTCTCATAATGTTTTGTTAAGTAACAGAATTTATTAAAAGTGCCTCTGGTCATGGAGTAAAATATACTGGAATTGTTTAATAAGTTAATTGTCTAAGTAACTATGATCAGATTCCTGGAAAAAACAAACATAATCAACGATTATATATCTCACAGCCGTGAAGCTTTTATAGTTTCCAAAAACTGTTGTAAACACGTATTATCATGTAAAACATAAGCTGCACCTTGGCCTATAAAATGCTTGCCCCTATTACAGGACAGTTTAAGCAATAATATTAAGAAAGAACATAATATCCAGGATATCGAACCGAGTTCATAAAAACCCGTTTTTATTTTGTATGAAATCATCATCCATAAAATTAGATGCTACGATCACCGTCCTTTTCTAGAAGGAAGATTTAATGAAGTCAAAGGCATTCAAGCATGAATAGTACATGATACAGGAACACCAAATATAAAATTAAACCCAGGTCAGCAGTGTAAAATATAGGCTAGAATAACCCACTTTTTTTTTAGGTTTGTATTTTACGTGGGATGATGCTTGAACCATACAAAATGTTCTGATACAGTTTGATATATCAACATTATTTCAAAGACTTTATATGTCTTTCATAGGTTATGTTGTCTGCCTTTTTTTGGACAGAGTTATGGCCCTTGTTCATCAGCTAGTATCTTATATCATGTATTTCAGGTAGAAAGATGTTTGATTGGATCGACCTGTAAATCTTGCTTCCAGATGCTTGATCTGATACAGTCAGAGGCTTAGATTTTAAATTTCCTATTTAGAAAGCCTCTGTTGTTTAAGACCTTCATTAACATATTTGATAAGACCAAAAAAATGTTTCTGGTCAGCTGAATGTCCCTGCTTCTCACTGCTGATCTAGGGCTTCCCCCCA
The DNA here is from genome assembly GCA_029339505.1 of Unio delphinus. Lineage (NCBI taxonomy): Eukaryota > Metazoa > Mollusca > Bivalvia > Unionida > Unionidae > Unio > Unio delphinus. The sequence goes on from JAQISU010000069.1 coordinate 5,746,196, forward strand.
CCATATCCCCTCTCCCTGCCAAAAAAAAAATTACAAGAAAGTCAAATTAAATATATATAATCTTTTAAAAGAAAACAGACCTACCTATTCTAATTTTAAAACCAGTGCAATAAGAAAAACATATTTGTTGTGCCTAATATATGTTAAGAGTCTTAGTCATTTTAGTTTGAATGCTTGTTCAGGTGCTTGTGGTTTGTTGACAGCTATCGATACAAAAGATCCTGTGTGCCCGCCCTGTTAAAGAATGTTTACCATCTATTAACACCTGACAATTCAATTTATTGCAGCTCTCATGTCTTGAACATTCCATCATAATCTACCATTATATTAGAAAGTTATGAAAATGTCAAAGTCAAAATATTGAAAGTTACAAAAATTATGATTTCATGTGCCTTGAATAAAATATTATTTTAACTTGAGGACTTTGTTTACATAAAGTTAGATATGCACCATAAACCTATGTATTAGGAACAAGATCAATTAAGGTACCATATCTAGACATTTATAAGAGCACCTATTTTTAAAACCCTGTATAGAGTAAAATGCTCACAGTGGTTACTACATGCAGGTTGAACTGTATTTTACTTGTAAAATGTGGAAGCACATGTATGTATCTGACAATAAAGTGACAGTAAACTGATAAACACATGTATCTGACAATAAAATGACAGTATACTGATAACATGTATGTATCTGACAATAAAGTGACAGTATACTGATAAACACATGTATCTGACAATAAAATGACAGTATACTGATAACATGTATGTATCTGACAATAAAGTGACAGTATACTGATAAACACATGTATGTATCTGACAATAAAATGACAGTATACTGATTAAAACTAGACCCGTATTGCAAATAAAAATTAGCTATTCTGTCCAAGATAATTACAGACCTTAAATCGTTAATCAGCCTTCCATCAAAGAGAAAGCTTTTTACTATCATGTCTTTGATACTCAACTATTTAAATGATGGAAGGGCTAAAAATAAGTTGCATAAAACACCCTTTCACATGATCAAAATAAGTTATTAATATTGTTAGCTTCTGTAGTCATATAATACCTGATGGGGAAAGAAATTACCTGGAATTTTTTAGTATTTGCCTGATTTGGCAGATGAACTTCTAGTGAATTTTTTTCAATCCCTGCTTCTTTTCCAAAAGTCAAGATTAAGTTGCAGGATTATTAATGATTTAGTATTCATCGCTGTTTAATGAGGCTTAAGTTGCGATACATAGGTCAGAATTTGTGTCAATAATGTAATCACAATGGCTTTTGATGTCTACATGTTGAAATAATATCAACAAATTATATATCTGTCCTTATCACATAGTTGGTACATTTTGCTTATAGTGTGTGCAGTTCAATATATTTTATATTACACATTTGGAAACTTTATGTGATTCTGATTGGTCCAAATGTTGTGCAGTATTCTCTTTACTGATCAGTTGCAATCATGGGAAAACTTCTTAACCCTATCTTCTGGAATTTTTTTTTTCACTGGACATTTTTTGGCCAGCATTTTCTTAATCGACTTGTGTAAGGGAAATAGGAAAAAATTATCTCATCTTTTTCAATATTGCCATTTTACCCACACATATAACATATCATAACATGAAAAATGGCAAAACCCCAAGACAAGAACAATAATAACCAGAAAAACTACTGATATTGCTTATATGATAATGGGGGTGGGGGTGGAATGAATGGGCAGTATATCTGTAGCATGGAATCCACCCTATATGCAAGCTTATATGATAATGGGGGTGGGGGTGGGATGGAGGGGCAGTATGTATGTTGCATGAAATTCACCCTATATGCAAGATTATATGATAATGTGGGTGGGGGTGTAATGGATGGGCAGTATGTAGGTAACATAAAAAACACCCTATATGCAAGCTTGGTTTAAATATGAACTTACCACACACAAAAAATCACCTTTGTTCACAGAAGAATGTAGACATGAACCGGTCTCCCCAACTGACAGAACCAACCACAGCATATTGACATGATAAAAATGTGATACAAATCCAACTCAGAGATTTGTATATGTCTTCTTTAAATTCTAATGTTCCAAATCAGATACTGCAAATATCTGGTCATACTTTACAGTAAATATGTGTATTTATGCAATCAGTAACCCCTTCATAACAATTTCACAACAATGTAATCAGGTTAGTTGTAGAATTTCAAATGTAAAGATTGTCACTGTGTTGTGTCGGCCAACTCAAACCGGTACTTGCATCGTATCAAGCAATATGACATTACACACACTGGATATGTTTTGTCTTTTGTAAAATGTTCTGTTTATTTGGATGGATACTTATTCTTCGAATTATAGTTATCAAAAATGTTATCCGGTAATATACTTTTACTATTTCAATTTTGTTTGAGAGTAGTTTTTTCGAACAACAAATGAAGGGTACAGCTTCTGTCAGAATGAACAAATTATTCATTCTTCTTTATATCTAAATAATTTCTACTGAAATAAAATTATGTTAAAAAAAGAATCTCAAATGAGTAATGATTTAATATTAAATTTCTGAAACTCATTTAATAATGTCCAGCTTTAATTAAATAGTAAATTGTAATCCATTGGAGATCCTCTGTTTATGAAATAAGATTATTGATCTCCACAAACAGGTGGTTGCTTAACTGAGGTTATTGCAATAAGACAATTCAGAGGGACAGTGAAGAAATGGATATCTAAGGAGATGGTTGTTGTGCAGTTACATCTATTATGATAGAATACTGCTTTGAGAGACCACCTGTTTTGAGAGACCATTTTCTTAAGGCATGGATTCATTGACCATACATTATTATCAGTTGTCATGAAAAACCACTTGTCTTTAGAGATGATGAATATTTGGCAGAATGGGTAGTCTCAGAAAGCAGGTTCTACTGTATAGTTTCTGCTGCCAGATTTGTTTATTCCTTCTCTTGGACCCTTGAATACTGGCCGTTTAAGAATTTTGGCTGATTGTTGTGTCACTTTTAAGCAGTGGTTCCCAACCCCTGATTATGTCCCAAATTAGGATTGTAAGAACTTTCTGGAAGGTTGCATAGAGTCGCCAGGATTTTTCTTTTGTAAGGTGGCAAAACGTATAAAAATATGGAAATGGGGTAGTTATGCTATCAAAAAGTATTTGATAACCTCTGCTTTATGATTTCCTTTATTTTCTCCAAAATAAATATATAATTTGTTGGACAAGTTGGCAAATAGGTCAAAGTTCATGGTCATTGGAGGAATTATAGATAAAATTTCCATAGGAGCTTAGTATGGTCCAGTGATTTTTTAAATGCTGTAGTCACTGAATCTAAATCTTTTTTGCTGAAGAAAATTGCTTTAATTTTTTAATTTGCTCCATTTAGTAGAGATCAGGGGCCTAGTGTGGCCAAGTGGTCTAAAGTGCTCTCTGTTATGGATCACTGCCATCTCACCTCTGTCTGCATAAGTTCAAGTCTCAGATTTGGCCAATGTTTGTATGTGAGAAAGCTTGCCTAAGTAACTTCTTGTGGGTTGATGGTTCTTTCCGGGGATTTCCCAGGGTTATCCCTCCACCATTAATACAGGCTACCATGTGTATCCTATCATGTGCTGAAAAATGGCATTAAACCCTGTAACAACAACAACAGTAACAATAGTGAAGATCAAATCTGCAAAAGAGTTAAGATGAAGACACTAATGACCGTCTTTTTATGAGATTCCATGTCATGCAACAGGGTTTACAATCCATCCATCCATCAGTGTGTCCCCAGAAGCTTGTTAGCACAGCTGCAACAAAAGAAGATTATGACTTAAAACAGTATTTTCACTTAATTAACTCTTTATGAAGTTTAAATGATTTTTTAAAATTTTTAAATTTTTTAAACATTTTAAGTAAGTTTAAGTTTATATATTGTAATGATCATGAAAGAAAATATACATCACAGCTATTATCATGATATAAATTTGTCATGATATTTTCTGAGCAAAATTTGCACACCAAAAAATGATACTTTTTTTTAAAAGCATGAAACTGGTGTTTATTTTACCAGCTAACCTCAGATCTGGACTTTAAATTAATTCTTGAATCAATAAATATCATTTGCCGAATGTAAGGCCATCATGGAATTGGTTAATCAAATGTACAAAATCCTGAATAACTTTAAGACTGGTGTTAGTGAAATTGGCACCTGATGGCTTAGTTTTCTCAGAAAAACATGGTTACCATATTTTTTATCTTGTAACATGCACCAAGTTGTTAAAAGGTTTTTACAGAGATTCACAGGAACCTAATGCACCTACAGATCTGGTTCACCCAGTTGTGAACAGTATTGACTGAGACCAGATGTGACCCTCCTGATTATGAATGACCTTGACTGAGACCAGATGTGCTAGCAGATGTGACCCACCTGATTATTAATGACCTTGACTTAGATATGATGTAGTCTGCTGAAATTCAGCTAATACTTTTAAGATAATGGAATTTAAGGAAAAAGAGAAAATTTCAATATCTTTACTCAAATAAAACAATGAATTTTAAATTTGGTTAATTTGAGTTTGAGCTCTAGTTTCTTGCTGAAATTGTTTTAAAGAATTTTAGTTTTGAGAGCATCACACTCAGAACTTATGTTTCCACTATCATCCAGTTAGAAATGGTTTTTCATTAGTGTTACATATATTTGATATAAGTCATTTATATTTATTTTTATTTTTGTTTGTTTGTTAGATTTAAATTTGGCATTTTAAGTTTTAAGATTCGTTCATTGACGGGGGGGGGGGGGGGTGACCTGTACTTTACAGAGTAAACACCAGGTGTTGATCTCATTTCTGACCTGGTTTCAGAGTTGTAAACAAGCTTTAAAAATTATTGGTTGGTTCCAAGGACAAAATGGAGTTTTGTATAAACATCTTTCTAATTTAGTTGGGTCATAAGCTGTTTACGTGATTTCTTGAACATAAAATTGTTCTGAGAGATTCTAGAAGATCGTGACCCCTTCCTTGTTTACATAAGACAGCTATATAAATTATGTTTTGGAGTGAGCTATTCAGTTGAAGTTGGGCTTTTAGAATATTAAGTTGTGTCTTTTTGAGTTATTATAAATTACTTTGTACTGGAAATTATGTAAATTCGTTTGGATCGAGAGGAATTATTTTGTTATTTATCTGAAAAAGAATTGCGCTCATAGAAATTTTATTAACAAGAACTGACTTCATTAAGTGACATTGTCTTCCATATTGGATACTTTGCTGGAATTCGAACTTAGAATTATTTGGACATTTTATTACCAGGACTTTTGCAATTTCTCTAGTAGATAATATTTTGAGTTATTTTTGGATTAATGTTGGAATTGATTCTTAAAACCGTAAGTTTATTTTTCTTTTCTGAAAAATATTTGTACTCAATAAATTGTTTATTAAGTTTTACAAGCTTGTTATTTTCACTCTTTCTATGTTACTGTTCATTCGCAGCCTAAGCACGTAACAATAGCAACATTTTTTATGAATGGGTGAAACAAAATATCATGCTTGAACACATTTAACTTAAGAATTTTAAATTTTCACTAGCCATGTCTGCACTGTTGGCTTGCAAAAATGCATATATAATGTGAACAAAATAGACTGATCACTGACTGTACATTACTTGGCATCTGCAGACACAAGACAAGTTAGCTGGCATTAAGGTGCACATTATACACAAGCAAATATTGGGTAGCTGGAATTCAGTAAATCAACACACAGGCAATTAGGGATGTGACAGGTGCTTATTGAATTAACAATGATTTGTTGTATCAGCTTCAGTCACCATGGCAATTAGACTGGCACAATATGTATAATGAGAGATCAGTGAACATATAATGAAGTAATATAAATTTAACCAGTCTACTATAGAGGATAACACTTATTTTATGGAGAATGTGTGTCTATTCTACTATCAAAAGAACTTTGTGAAAAATGGCATACCCAGAATGCAGTGGAGTGCAAACAGACAATATCAGTATCTGAATTATCTAAACCTCCTTGGCCTCTTGCTTAAATTTCAACAGAAAAACTGTGATGTTTATGTTAGAAAGGTATTATTTTGCCATCATGAATAAAGATTTCCCATTCATTATGAAATAAAAGTAAAATAAAATTAATCTGGGATGGAATATGAACATTCGGCAGGAATTTTAAGCGTACCTGGCTTATACAGGTTTACCCAGCCTCCAACTGCACAATTCAGTTTTCACACACACACACACGCATACACACACACACACACACACACACATACACACACACACACACATTGGATGTACAGTAATAGTGATGTTTGATTGTCTATAGATCAAGTGTTTTCACAAATCAATTCTATTTAATATAGTGATTGTTTCTCATACATCATGTGCTGTACACAATTTGGATATTAACAGTGTCTACTGGTTATGTGTTGTCCACAATTTGGGTATTGACAGTGTCTGTTTGTTATGTGCTGTACACAGTTTGGGTATTGACAGTGTCTGTTGGTTATGTGCTGTACACAGTTTGGGTATTGACAGTATCTATTGGTTATGTACTGTACACAATTTGGGTATTGACAGTGTCTATTAGTTATGTATTGTACACAATATGGGTATTGACAGTGTCTGTTGGTTTTGGATCAGCTGATGTCAAGGATCAGGTGATTTTGCATTCTGCACAAGTCAAGTTTCTTTGGCCTAATTTTCATAATACTTCATAAGTGGACTACATCCAGGCAGGGGCATTTCACTATTGATTCCAAGCCCACAATTTATAAGGTTAAGGTTACTGGAGCCAACATTGTAATTTTTAGCTCTCCTGGCCATTACATACAGTACGAGAGCAGGGTTTGGGTAATGTGAGAGAGAAGCTTAGGTAATATGAGAGCAGTGCCTGGGTAGTATGAGAACAGGGCTTGGGTAATATGAGAGCAGTGCTTTGGTAGTATGAGATCTGGGCTTGGGTAGTATGAGATGAGGGTTTGGTAGTAGGTGAGTATGGTTTGAGTAGTGTGAGAGCAGTCTTGGGGTTTCAATTACTAGAGTAGGATTTGGGAATTATGAGTGCAGTGCTTGGATGGCATGAGAGCAGGACTGTTAGTATGAGAGTAGGGCATGGTTAGTATTAGAACATGGTTTGGAAAGTATGAGAGACAGGCTTGTGTAGCATGTGAGCAGGGCTTGGGTAGTATGAAAGAAGAACATGGGTAGTATGAGAGCAGGACTTTGGTAGTATGAGACCAGGACATGGGCACTATGAGAGCAGGACATGGGTAGTATGAGAGCAAGGTTTAGGTAGTATGAGAGCAAGACTAGGGTAGTATGAGAGCAGGACTTGGGCAGTATGAGAGCAGGATATGGGTAGTATGAAAGATGGGCTTGGGTAGTATGAAAAATGGTCTTGGGTAGTATGAGACCATAACATGGGCAGTATGAGAGCATGACATGGGTAGTATGAGAGCATGACATAGGTAGTATGAGAAAAAGGCTTGGGTAGTATGAGAGCAGGGGTTGAGTAGTATGAAAACAGGACTTGGGCAGTATGAGAACAGGACTTGGGTAGTATGAGAGATGGGGTTGGGTAGTATGAGATCAATGATTGGGTAGTATGAGAGTGGGACTTGGGCAGTATGAGAGCAGGACATGGCTAGTATGAGAGATGGGTTTGGGTAATATGAGAGCAGGACATGGAAAGTATGAGAGATGGGCTTGGATAGTATGAGATCAATGCTTGGGTAGTATGAGAGCATGACTTGGGTAGTATGAGAGCAGGGCTTGGGTTGTATATATGAGAGCAGGGCTTGGGTAATATGAGATCAGTGCTTGGATAATATGAAAGTTTGACATGGATATAATGGGGGTATGGCTTGTGTAATTACAGCTTTTAAGATTTTGATTGACAACTTTAGCTGACATATTTTGTAATGCTTGACTTTCCTTAATTTTAAAATAAGAAAACAAAAATGTTTCCTCTTCAAATCATGCATCATACCAAGCCAATATGTTTGTTATTCATGTTGTTCATTGACTACTGCTCTCTTGTGCAACACGTGTAATGTTTTACATATACAGCAGTATCTAACTGCCAATCCAACACATAGTAATCAATTGATATGCCACTCTTTGCAGGGATGTGTAAACCTTTATTAAATAGCTATTCTTATTGTATTGCAGGGATGTGTAAACCTTTATTAAATAGCTATTCTTATTGTATTGCAGGGATGTAAAAACCTTTATTAAATAGCTATTCTTATTGTATTGCAAGGATGTAAAAACCTTTATTAAATAGCTATTCTTATTGTATTGCAGGGATGTAAAAACCTTTATTAAATAGCTATTCTTATTGTATTGCAGGGATGTAAAAACCTTTATTAAATAGCTATTCTTATTGTATTGCAAGGATGTAAAAACCTTTATTAAATAGCTATTCTTATTGTATTGCAGGGATGTGTAAACCTTTATTAAATAGATATTCTTATTGTATTGCAGGGATGTAAAAACCTTTATTAAATAGCTATTCTTATTGTATTGCAGGGATGTGTAAACCTTTATTAAATAGATATTCTTATTGTATTGCAGGGATGTAAAAACCTTTATTAAATAGCTATTCTTATTGTATTGCAGGGATGTGTAAATCTTTATTAAATAGCTATTCTTATTGTATTGCAGGGATGTAAAAACCTTTATTAAATAGCTATTCTTATTGTATTGCAGGGATGTGTAAACCTTTATTAAATAGCTATTCTTATTGTATAGAAGATTTCTTGTCAAATTTATTCATGTATTAGAAAACTGTTTTTTCCTTCACATTTTCATAATATTTATTCAAAACAGCAAGAAGCTTAGATTTTAAATAGATTTTCAGGACAACACCAATCCTGGCACAGATGGCTTTCAGAGTTAACAAAATAATGCAACTACATGTACCAGATGAGTAATTTCAGGCCACCTTCTGTCTCTTGTTTTAGTTTATGCAGAGCAAGTCAAGTTTCATGATATGACATTCATTAGACTTATAGGTAGTCTATGCTTGCATTGAGACACCTCCCAATTAAGTCTCAGGCCCAGAGGTCAAAAGGTCAAGGACACTGAACCTAAAATCTCCATTAAAATATCATATAATAAGACTACAACTTATTTTTAAGAGCTTCATAGTTGCATTACACTTTAGGAATGGCAAGTCTTTATTGTCAGTCTGTGACAAGTCAATTATGATTAGAATACCAGTAATTAGTTAATGATTAATATTATGTGAAAATGTTGTTCAAAACAACATTAGTTCACTTTAAGATTTTAAAATGCAAAGAAAACACTTAACATGAACTTATAAGCAGAACAAATCAATTAAATGACCATTTACCACATTAATTAGTTTACCACACATGACCAGATATGAACAAATTGAATATATTGAACAATTTGCCAGCCATATCTGCCATATGAGAATACATGAAGAGTTAGGTAATAACTCAGTTTGTTGGACACTGTAGAATGGGTACCAATAATTATCCACTGTAGAATGGGTACCAATAATTATCCACTGCAATTAATCATTCTGTATGTTTTACAGTTGTTTAAATATTCCACTCAAAAAACAATAAAGATATTAAAGATTCTTTTCTATATAAAAAAAACCCTGCATAGTTGAACTTTGATTATCCATCAGGGTGCAGGATCGAGATCATGATGGATATGAAAACAGATGGATGATAGAATATGTATATTAAAATTATTAAACAATTACTAAACTATGTCATCCAAAATTCATAATATCTACATATGCACATGTACCTGTTTTTAATATTTTGATGTATATACATGTATACAAAGCTTTGACGGTTAACAGGAGCTGAATAAGATGATGAATAGTCAAAGCTCTACCGGTAATTGTCCTAGGATCGGCTCTATTTATGTTTTATCCATTGCTTACAATATATGATTAGATACTATGGTCTTGTTTCAGCATATATCAGACCTTTACAACAAAATGTGTTGGCCTAAGCCCTTTAGAAAATAAACCAACAAGAAATCACACTGGATGCAATACCTAACTTTTATCATCTGCCAACACTTCAGTGAGAAACTTGGAGGTTGTTGGTTCAAATTATGGCCGAGCCGTACCAAAGACATAAAATGGTACAAGCAGCTGCCAAGACATTTGAGTGCTCAGCATCAAGAGCACTGGTTGGCCTGGTGTCAGGATGATGTGGCCCAGTGCAAGACATCACTATCAACTGTCACACTGCATAGACATGGTAGTGATATGACCCACATTGTTAAAAATCCTAAACACAGACACACTCATTGAAGAATGGGTAAAATAAAACTATGTCATTAGTCTTGATTGGAAATGCCTGTCTGTTATTTTTGTTTTACCTTATATTAAGGTTGTAAGATGGCTTGGTGTAAATGAACAATTTTAGCCATAAAGAAGTAGAGTGGGTCAAATTGTATAGTTTTCTAACAAGGAAAATTATAAATATTCAGTGTGAGAAAAACTAATCTGTTTAAATAGAAGCAAAAGAAAATCTGAAACAGAAAATACATTTAATAATTTGATATTTCACTATTTATTATAACTCTGTATTCAACTTTTTAATGTTTTTATATCAAATTTCATAATAGCCTGGCTACAGCATTAACATTTATGAAAACTCACAAGAGCCATTTGAATTCTGGGATAACCTTAGTATCCATTACATCTCACCTGCTCATGTGTCAGTGTATCTATGAAAAAAAGCATGTATTGATCAATCTTTGGCAAACAAAAGCTTTAAATGTGTAACGTCAAGATACCATGTGTACATACATGTGTAATGTCAAGATACCATGTGTACATACATGTGTAATGTCAAGATACCATATGTACATACTCACATGTGTAATGTCAATATACCATATGTTACATATTCACATGTTGAATCTAACTGTAAACTGTACAGATGCAGACAACCTGTTGCATAATGCATTTGCAGGTCAGAGTTTATGCATTTTGTCAAGATTAATCAGTAGAACAAACAAGACAGACCCAGATCTGCTGGTGCATTATGCAATGGCATACTTGAATATGGTGTTTGCAACTGGAATTTGCTTATATTCTAGTATATACAATATTGTATATGAGTATATACAGTATTGTGCATGAGTATATATGATATTGTACATGAGTATATATGATATTGTACATGAGTATATATATATATATATATATATATATATATATATATATATATATATATATATATATATATATATATATATATATATATATATTGTGCAAGAGTATATATGATATTGTACATGAGTATATACAGTATTGTACATGAGTATATATGATATTGTAAATGAGTATATACAGTATTGTACATGAGTATATATGATATTGTATATGAGTATATACAATAGTTTACATGATTATGTATGATATTGTACATGAGTATATACAGTATTGTACATGAGTATATATGATATTGTACATGAGTATATACAGTATTGTACATGACTATACAGTATTGTACATTAGTATATATGATATTGTACATGAGTATGTACAGTATTGTACATGACTATACAGTATAGTACATTAGTATATATGGTATTGTATGAATATATCCAATATTGTATGTGAGTATATATGGTATTTTATATGAGTATATATGGCATTGCAAATGAGTATATATAATATTGTACATGAGTATATATGATATTGTACTTGAGTATATACAGTTATTGTACAATTAGAATATAAAGTATGTTGTATTGGAAGTTGCATATATTGATATTTATTATATTGAAAGTGAACTGGGAATCCTATAATCTGTTGTGATTGATATTTTATAATTTTTTAATACCATCCAGGCACAAGAATGAACATTAAAAATCATTTACTTTGGTAATGTTTGTTTCCATAAACAACACAGACTTTGGGCAAAACTGAAACTTTTATTTAAAAAGTAATCTCCCATTATCTACCAATTACTGTGTGGCATAAATACGTGCTTTCTGAACAGTACCTTGCATCTACTGTGTATAAAGTTGCATAAAATGGTAACATTTATTCCTTTTTTTTTATAGGTGTTTACTTTACCCAGATGCATTGTATCAACTAGTGAACATATTTTCATTGCAGATGTTGTATAAGATACATTATGTTCTATTTTGTTAAAAAGTGCCTATCAATGTTTGTATTACTGTATTCACAAGATAACTTGATAGATAACTAGCTAGGTTTAGATGACTAGTGTCTGGTGTTTTTGACACCTTGATAGATAACTAGCTAGGTTTAGATGACTAGTGTCTGGTGTTTTTGACACCTTGATAGATAACTAGCTAGGTTTAGATGACTAGTGTCTGGTGTTTTAGATACCTTGATAGATAACTAGCTAGGTTTAGATGACTAGTGTCTGGTGTTTTTGATACCTTGATAGATAACTAGCTAGGTTTAGATGACTAGTGTCTGGTATTTTAGATACCTTGATAGATAACTAGCTAGGTTTAGATGACTAATGTCTGGTGTTTTAGATACCTTGATAGATAACTAGCTAGGTTTAGATGACTAGTGTCTGGTGTTTTAGCAGTACAACTGGGTAACTGTGTACCAAATAATTCCAGTAAAGTGACTTGAAGAAGGACACACCAATCTGATTTGAAGAATTTTAATCCACACCCTTTCAAGTCTCAAGCCTTTTATGCTAACAATAGAGCAACTCCTGACTCCATTAGTCACTTTCTGTGACATAAAGGAGAACAAAACAGATTTATTCTTGATCCCTAAGATGGTCTTAATCTACATCCTAGGGTCTATTCTACAGCCACAAGAAGGGAAGAATTGTCTAAACTAAATCGGATCCCCAAGTAGGGCCTATTTTACATCTTAGGGCCTATTCTACATTCACAAGAAGGGTCTAAACTTAATCCCAAAGTAGGGCCTAATATACATCCTAAAGTAGGGCCTTAACTAAATCTCCAAGTAGGACCTATTTTATATCTACAAATATGGTTTAAGCTACATCACCAATTGGACATATTCTACATCCCCAAGTATTGCCTAATCAACATCAACAAATAGTGCCTAATCTACATCGCCAATAGGGCTTATTCTTTACACCCATTTAGGGCCCATTATACATCATGAAGTATGACCCATTATACATCCTTAAGTATGGCCCATTCTCCATTCCTAAATATGGCCCATTCTCCATTCCTAAATATGGCCCATTCTCCATTCCTAAATATGGCCCATTCTCCATTCCTAAATATGGCACATTCTCCATTCCTAAATATGGCCCATTCTTCATCATTAAATATTGCACCTTCTCCATTCTTAAGTATGGCCCATTCTCCATTCCTAAATATGGCCCATTCTCCATTCCTAAATATGGCCCATTCTCCATTCCAAAATATGGCCCATTTTCCATTCCTAAATATGGCCCATTCTCCATTCCTAAATATGGCCCATTCTTCCTCATTAAATATTGCACCTTCTCCATTCTTAAGTATGGCCCATTCTACATGCTCTAGTAGGACATATTGTACATTCTTAATCCTGCAGGTGGATATATATATATATATATATATATATATATATATATATATATATATATATATATATATATATATATATATATATATATATATGACCTTTTTAAAAGACTGAATATGTATGTATGTATATATATATATATATATTCAGTCTCTTAAAAAAGGTCAAATTTGTTAATGGATGGAATGATATTTACTCCATCAAATGATGCATTAAATGTCTGCTGACTCTATTATCAAGCCAGAAACAAAGATTATGGACAACATCAAATGACTGCAGTTTAATCTGGCTTAGATGATGTAGCTAAATTCATGTATAACTGTTTGTATTATACATTTATTATTTATAATGTTTATTCTCTCAGGTTGTATGATCTCAGTTTTGTATGGCCCTCAGTTGTGTCATTGCCCAGTACTGGTAGTCAGATGTCAGCATCTTTGTGGTATGATGGGACTGGTTACAAAACATGGCTCCAATTTCCTCTGCATGATAATTAGCCAGTAATGGGCTCAGTGTGCTGTACAATACCAACAAGCAACAATATAGCATGTCAAATCTACTTTTATTTTTATTTCTGTATGTTGCTAAACAATCCACTACCAACACCATAGACCCAGATTTTCCCTTGCATAATGTACCACCAGATAAAGGTCTACACTATTAGGTACACCTAATTGCCAACTGTATAAACACCCAATCTTCTGTGTATTGTGTACCACTTTATAAAGATCTGCTCCAGGGGTCTCAAAACATGGCCAGCAGGTCAAATGTGGCCTGCCAAGCCATATCATGTGGCCTGCAAATTGATTGGTGTTACAAGGTGTCGTGAGAGATAACAAAGGTGTTGTGGCCCTTGGGCCATCAAAAATGCCCTCATGTGGCCCTTGGGCCATCAAAAATGCCCTCATGCAGCCCTTGGGCCATCAAAAATTGTATAGACCCTAATCTTCCTTGTAGGTATAATGTGCCACCAGACAGATTGTACACTCAGGCACACCCAATTACCATGTGTCTAGACTAAGATTTGTGTTGTATAATGTGCCACCAGACAGATTGTACACTCAGGCACACCCAATTACCATGTGTCTAGACTAAGATTTGTGTTGTATAATGTGCCACCAGACAGATTGTACACTCAGGCACACCCAATTACCATGTGTCTAGACTAAGATTTGTGTTGTATAATGTGCCACCAGACAGATTGTACACTCAGGCACACCCAATTACCATGTGTCTAGACTAAGATTTGTGTTGTATAATGTGCCACCAGATAGAGGTCTACACTGTGAGGCACACCCAATTACCATATATCTATACTCAGATTAGTGTTGTATGATGTGCCACCAGATAAAGATAAAGGTGTGCACCACTAGGCATTAGGATTTGAAATGAACATTGTAGAACATTTTTGCTCTCATTCCTATATGCAGCAAAACATCTTCCTGTTGGTGAAAAATATCAGGTTTAATATGGTGTAGGGAACTACCAAGGCTGTCTTTGACATGGACTCTAGACAAAACACAAATGCTGTTTGATATTAAAATGTGGGTCAGTATATAATGTTAATGAATTCTGGATGTATTTGAATTTATGAAGGTCAGTTTGGTAATATTAAGTATATGGACTGTGGATATTATTTAAAACACCTGATTACTTTCAATATGGGTGTTCCATATAGAAATATGGATAGGTAGAATATTCAGATGACTGTGCAAGATTAGACTGGCATGTAATAAATTGTGTGATACAGAATGCCTATGTGAAATATGGACATGGAACTCAGCTATCTTGCAGACTATGCCTATCCCATATGACTCATATAATCCTGGTATTAGACTGGCATGTAATAAATTGTGTGATACAGAATGCCTGTGAAATATGGACATGGAACTCAGCTATCTTGTAGACTATGCCTATCCCATAATGAGTTTAATGTGTAATCCAGGACACTGTGCTAATGATATAATCAATGTCAGCAATTATTTTTCATTTATAGTAATGCAAATAATGTGGACATCCTATAAACCTTAATTCTTTCGGACAATTCATTTATGTTGTATTCTTAATTTTTTCTTTAATTTTAATCATATAAAAATGGTTAAGTGAGATTTTAATTTTTAACAGCTTTAAAAATGTTTCAGTCATATTGCTATGATGTCTGCAGTGTGGCAGTTTATAATGATGTCCAGCACTGGGGCATCATGCTGCAGACATTTATGATAATGATCCACCCAGTCACATTATCTTGACACCAGACTGACCAGTCCTAACAATAACCTCATAATGCTCAAGTACCAAATGAGGCAGCGTTAGTACCATTTTAATGTCTTTGGTATGAACCCTTGACCTACTGCATCCAAGACCTGTGCTCTAACCACTAGACCATCAGTGCAGTCTGATGTAAAAAAAATATATAGAAAACTGTTTAAATTTCAAGAACTATATTAAAGTGGTTGATACACAATGTTTTATACAAAAATTGGTAAGAAATGAGAGAAAAACAATCATCCATCATAGGCATTCATATGGAATATGGAAATCCCAAACACAGAATAAGAGTTTATGTCCACAGATTTTGACCATCAGGTGATACAATCCCTGACCAATGTCATTGCTTAAGGTTCATCATACTGTTATTGACCTTAAATTCGGACTCACTGGTAATATTTTCCTATTCCACACCATTGCATATTGTGTATGCTATATTTTCCTATTCCACACCATTGCATATTGTGGATTCTATATTTTCCTATTCCACACCATTGCATATTGTGGATGCTATATTTTCATACTCCACACCATTACATATTGTGTATGCTATATTTTCCTATTCCACACCATTGCATATTGTGGATGCTATATTTTCCTATTCCACACCATTGCATATTGTGGATGCTATATTTTCCTATTCCACACCATTGCATATTGTGGATGCTATATTTTCGTATTCCACACCATTGCATATTTTGGATGCTATATTTTCCTATTCCACACCATTGCATATTGTGGATGCAATATTTTCCTATTCCACACCATTGCATATTTTGGATGCTATATTTTCCTATTCCACACCATTGCATATTGTGTATGCTATATTTTCCTATTCCACACCATTGCATATTGTGGATGCTATATTTTCCTATTCCACACCATTGCATATTGTGTATGCTATATTTTCCTATTCCACACCATTGCATATTGTGGATGCTATATTTTCCTATTCCACACCATTGCATATTGTGGATGCTATATTTTCCTATTCCACACCATTGCATATTGTGTATGCTATATTTTCCTATTCCACACCATTGCATATTGTGGATGCTATATTTTCCTATTCCACACCATTGCATATTGTGGATGCTATATTTTCCTATTCCACACCATTGCATATTGTGGATGCTATATTTTCCTATTCCACACCATTGCATATTGTGGATGCTATATTTTCCTATTCCACACCATTGCATATTGTGGATGCTATATTTTCCTATTCCACACCATTGCATATTGTGGATGCTATATTTTCCTATTCCACACCATTGCATATTGTGGATGCTATATTTTCCTATTCCACACCATTGCATATTGTGTATGCTATATTTTCCTATTCCACACCATTGCATATTGTGGATGCTATATTTTCCTATTCCACACCATTGCATATTGTGTATGCTATATTTTCCTATTCCACACCATTGCATATTGTGGATGCTATATTTTCCTATTCCACACCATTGCATATTGTGGATGCTATATTTTCCTATTCCACACCATTGCATATTGTGTATGCTATATTTTCCTATTCCACACCATTGCATATTGTGGATGCTATATTTTCCTATTCCACACCATTGCATATTGTGGATATTATTCCTGACCATAAATTCTGACTCTCAGGTGGGATTTACGCAACGTACGCAATTTTAGGTGATGAATACTATTCTTGATTACAAAATTCTGACCTTCTAAGGTGGAATCCCTATACCACACCACTGATCAATATTATTACAGACCACAAGATATCTCATTGTGGGATTTCCAATACCACATCATTCCATATGATGGATACATATAATTTCTAACCACAGATTCTGACCTTTACTGGAATCTCTATCCCACACCAACACCATTGATGGGTATTATTTCTGATCACAAATTTGAACACCATTGCATAATAATAATAATAATAATAATAATAATAATAATGATAATAATAATGATAATAATAATAATAATAATAATAATAATAATAATAATAATAATAATAATAATAATGATAATAATAATGATAATAATAATAATAATAATAATAATAATAATAATGATGACGACTTTGTATAGCCTAATCTTTAGAAGCTCTAAGCACTTTACAACATCTATAATGATATGACTACACTACAGAAAAACAAATAACAAAATCCATGAAAATGGAAAACATAAAAACATGCTGAAAACATTTAACGTACAAAACATTATTAGGTCCCTAAGTTTGTTCCTGCAGTCAAAAAAGGTGAGTTTTAAGAGCACTTTTGAAAGGGACCATTGTCTATGTGTCTAATTTCAATGCGCAATTAGTTCCACATTGCCGAGCCCTGGTTTGCATATGGTAAATACTATTCTACAAATTCTGACTCTTTGGTGAAATCTCTATCCAGTGCTGTTTTCTGTAATGGAAACTGTTCCTGACCACAAATTCCCACACTCATGTATTCAGTGGATACTATTCTGAACCTTTAGTGGAATTGCCCTATCCCAATTCATTGTACATGGTGGATACTATGTAATTTCCCTATCCCAATTCATTGTACATGGTGGATACTATGGAATTTCCCTATCCCATTCCATTGTACATGGTGGATACTATGGAATTACCCTATCCCATACAATTGTATAAGGTGGATACCATTTCTGACCACAAATTCTGACCCTTGAACACAGCCTTGCAGGCAGATCTGGGTCTATGCAGTTTGTTAACACAAATCAGTGTCACATAAAAACTAACACAAATTGTCCTGATCTGTACGGGCATTATGTGATGGCATATCAGTGTCAAATTGGACACTACTTATAATGGAATACATACAGTATATGTTGTCAGTAGTTTGCTGGATGTGGTGTATTAGTCTCTAAATGCCATATGTGAAACATGTTTCTGTGCTTTTTGGGTCCTGTTGCCACTTTCATACATGTTTGATTAATGTTTACAACTTAGTGTTCAATCTTTGAAAGAAATGAAAAAGGGAGCTAACCAGTTGAAATTTGCAGCTAACTCATGTAGATTTTGAAGTAATTTATAAATTACCAAGCTTTATCAACAGTCAGTGATTAGGTTATATCCATAATGCCAGCATAGTTAGGAGGTGATATAGCAGAATTTGCTCATTGTGGATTTGATCCCCAGCCGAGGTATACAAAATACTTAAAAAAAATGATACTAACAGCTGCCTCACTTAGCACTCATCATTAAGAGGCTTGTGTTAGGTCTGGTCGGCTTGGTATTAAGATAATGTGACTGGGTGGAACATCATGCTAGATGTCTGTGGCATGATTGCCACAGTACTCGATATCACTGTAAACTGAAGCGCTGCAGACATCGTAGCAATATTAATGAAAAAGTGTTAAAACTACATTAAAAATCCAAATCACAAACACACATTTAATGTGTTTATTATTGCTGTTTTTATGTCCTTCATATCTCAGACCCTAAATCACCTAAACTTATGGAAATCAGTATATGGTTGCATTTTAGGAAGAGTAACTCAGCAGTATAAAAACTAGGTCACTGTGACATAATTTTCATGTTTGAGTAACTTTGTATTTTCAGTTGTTTATTCACTGTGCTCTCATTATTCTTGACTATTAAAATAGACATCTTAACAAAAGTTATGGAGCCATAGCAAAAGTAGGTTTGTTTGACCTATTTTATTTTACATAGCAAAAGTAGGTTTGTTTGACCTATATTTTACTTCTTGATGAAAGTAAGTACTGTACACGTATATTTAAAAATCAGAAAACCAATTGCATTAATAAATATATATGAAAACAAGATAGCATTAATAAATATATATGAAAACAAGATAGCATTAATAAATATATATGAAAACAAGATAGCATTAATAAATATATATGAAAACAAGATAGCATTAATAAATATATATGAAAACAAGATAGCATTAATAAATATACATGAAAACAAGATAGCATTAATAAATATATATGAAAACAAGATAGCATTAATAAATATATATGAAAACAAGATAGCATTAATAAATATATATGAAAACAAGATAGCATTAATAAATATACATGAAAACAAGATAGCATTAATAAATATATATGAAAACAAGATAGCATTAATAAATATATATGAAAACAAGATAGCATTAATAAATATACATGAAAACAAGATAGCATTAATAAATATATATGAAAACAAGATAGCATTAATAAATATATATGAAAACAAGATAGCATTAATAAATATATATGAAAACAAGATAGCAATGCATTAGTTTAAGTACAAGAAAATCAGAGAATCCAGCATTAATACATGTGAAAGTCAGCCACTGCATTAATAGTTTAAAATCCTGATAGGAAAACTTTAAGATAGCTGTCTTAAAACACAATTTGCAAAAGTAAACAAAATTAATAGGAAAACTTTAAGATAACTGTCTTAAAACACAATTTGCAAAAGTAAACAAAATTAATCAAATGACAATTTAACTTACTGATCTCAGCTAGCTTCCATCTCTTATCTAGACATTCATTCAATGATAAAAACACAGTTTAACTTGAAAACATACAAGCATGTATTTTGAGATTTGTATACAAAAGTTACACCAGAAGTTACTATATACTTGTTGAGCCCTAAGAGGCCTTGTAATCTAAAGCACTCACCTTTGCTGATCTATGCCATCTCACCTCTGTCCATTTGAGAGGAAGGGGTGAATATGCTACAGTATGTGTGCCTCGTAAACTACACATTTAACATATAGGCCAAGCGTCACTGGCTATTACAACTATGTATCATTGATATTAGGAACACTAGATCCCAATGAAAGCGTTATGACAAACCAGATTACTGTAGCTTAGTTTTTATCCAGCTCAATATGTTTTTCTCTCTCACTCTAGATGTTTGCTTATTTTGTCCCTTACACATGAGAGTGGAGAGGGGATTGGAAAAAAGAAAGAATTCTGATGAAATTGTGTACCATTTTAATTTCATTGAGAAAACAAGGACTACAGTATTAATACTTGTTATCATTATTTTCATTTGTCATTTATGATTAATGAATGAGTAGAAATTCATCATTGACATGTAGGTTGCAGTTGAAAGAATGTTTATATATTTCTATTATTGTGCCATGGGCGGATCACAATTTGATATACCAATAGCATTGGTGTATCAATTTACTTTATAGCAGCACTTTAATGCCATGTTATTCTTAATATATATATATATATATATATATATATATATATATATTCCCCTTAATTGCACGTGTTTACAAAATATTCTCTTCAGTAACACAATCAGGTTAAGTGATTTAGAATGTAATCTGTATTACAGTGATTTGACTCTCATAAAGGTTCAATAGCGAGGAAGCACACAAATGGCTTATAATATATTCTGGAGTTGATTAAGCTTGTATTACATTATTCAGTATGTTTACTCTCCTTACACAATTATGTCTCGCTGAGCTATTCAGTACTGACAATGGTACGTATGGCCTAGCAAGGGTGCAGGATTAAAAGGAATTTGACATTCGAAGATACGGTTTACTTGGGTGTGTAATTTATTCTTGTTGGAATTTGTGGTTTTTCTGGTTCAGGACTTGGCACAAAATAATTGGACTCATCCAGGAAAGCCATATTTTTCCACATGAAGTGAGAACTAGTTTGATTGGCAGGCAACGTCTCAATGTTGAACTGAATCTGATTTTATTTTTCAGTGGATTTTAGTCCCACAGTCATGAGGTCATGTTGATGAATTGCTGGATTCTAATTCTTTCTCTCACTCAATGTTTATTTTATATACATTTAGTCTGAATTGGGAATGCAAGGCCTATTTCTTGGATATTGCTTTTTTTGTGTATGGAAATGTAAGGTCTATTTCTTGGATATTGCTTTTTTGTGTGTGGAAATGTAAGGCCTAATTATTAGATATTGCCCCTTATGTGTATGGGAATGCAAGGCCTGTACCTTAGATATTGCCATTTTGTGTGTGGAAATATAAGGCATATTTCTTGGATATTGGCCTTTTTGTGTGTGGAAATGTAAGGAATATTTCTTGGATATTGGCATTTTTGTGTGTAGAATTCCCAATTTTTGGATGTTGCTCTTTTCATAGAGTTTATATTATTTTTCTTTGTAGTTAGTCCATTGACCTTAGATTTGAGGCTTTCTGATAATAAATGGAGTAATGGTAGTTAATTCACATGGGTTTTGTATCACAATACCTTTTTATGTTCCCACTACACTAGCTGAATGTCAGCCTACTGTTTTCTTGCTATCTGTGTCTCCACATCAATACATCCATCCAGAATCTGTTTCATCATGATACAAAAAAAAAAAACTCTGAGTTTGAGGAACAAAATCAGATAAATATGGAGCCATATGCTTATATTAATTTACTCAAGATTCTTAAAGATAATTTCTAGATTTTCAGGCCATTGCTTGCATTTTTGCATATATATATATCTATATATTGTATATATTATAGGGTCTATATGGTGTGAAAGCACTGTATTCACTGAGGGCTTTTTTTCATTGTGGAACCACTGTATTCACTGAGGGACTAATAGTGTGGGACCAATATATATATATATTGTGGAACCACTGTATTCACTGAGGGACTAATAGTGTGGGACCAATATACATATAAGGGACTTTGTTGTGTGTGACCACTATATTCACTGAGAGATCTAAGATTGTGTGGAACCACTGTTTTCACTGAAAACATATATATATATATATATATATATCTTTTGGGTATTGTAAAAACTGTATCAATATACAAAAAGCCACATGTGTAGAATCAAAATTTTGTGGGCAGATTAATTTAATGAATTCAGTCCATTGATGTAATAATATACATGATTATAACCATAATATACATGATTATAACCATAATATACATGATTATAACCATAATATACATGATTATAACCATAATATACGTGATTATAACCATAATATACATGATTATAACCATAATATATGTGATTATAACCATAATATACATGATTACAACCATAATATACATGATTATAACCATAATATACATGATTAT
Organism: Unio delphinus; assembly: GCA_029339505.1. Classification (NCBI taxonomy): domain Eukaryota; kingdom Metazoa; phylum Mollusca; class Bivalvia; order Unionida; family Unionidae; genus Unio; species Unio delphinus. The sequence continues at coordinate 5,769,024 of JAQISU010000069.1, forward strand.
AACCATAATATACATGATTATAACCATAATATACATGATTATAACCATAATATACGTGATTAAAGGCTTCTTTTCCAGAAACAATGTTATCAGCCATTAAACAATTTGCAAGCATATTTATATTTGTCTACAGATGTTGAGATTTTCATGATATTACAGTATTATTCAGTTTTTTTTCTTCACATTTTTAAATTCGCTGCGAGACCTAAGATAGTGTGGGACTACTATTCACTGAGGGACTTGAAGGACCACTGTTATTCACAAAGGGGATTTATAGTATAGGAACACTGTATTCACTGAGGGACTAATTTATAGTGAGTTCTAGATGTATTCACTGAGGGACTAATTTATAGCGAGTTCTAGCTGTATTCACTGAAGGGCTTTATAGTGTGGGACCACTGTATTCACTGAGGGTCTATATGGTGTGAAAGCACTGTATTCACTGAGGGCTTTTTTTCATTGTGGAACCACTGTATTCACTGAGGGACTAATAGTGTGGGACCAATATACATATAAGGGACTTTGTTGTGTGTGACCACTATATTCACTGAGAGATCTAAGATTGTGTGGAACCACTGTTTTCACTGAAGTCTTTTTATGGTGTGGGACCACTGCATTCACAGAAGGGCTTTCTAGTGTGTGACAGCTGTATTCACTGAGGGGATTTATTGTGTGGAACCATTGTATTCACAAAGGGGATTTATAGTATGGGACCACTGTATTCGGTGATGGCTTTTTACAGTGTGGAACCACTGTATTCACTAAGGGCCTAATAGTGTGAGACCACTGTATTCACAGAAGGGGCTTTATAGCACAGGACCACTGTATTCATTTGTTTTAATGATTGGTTTATATTTAATTTATGGAGGGAAAATATAGTTTAATAACTAACATCAAATTATTTAAGATTTTAATAGAGTCACATTTGTGAATCTAATTATATACACACTTAGCAAAATATTTAGATTTTGTCAAGCTCACCCTGGCAGAAGATTAACACTTCAATCTCCTGGTGTCCACATGTGTGTCAATATCTCAATCCACCTACTTGTTATGGTGTCTATGTGTGTGTCAGTATATTGATCCACCCACTAGTCATGATGTCCATGTGTGTCAATATATTGGTCCACCCATTAGATAATATATTCATGTGTGTGTGTGTGTGTCAACATATTGATCCTCCCACTGTACAAGGTGTCCATGTGTGTGTCAGTATATTGATCCAACCACTAGTCATGATGTCCATGTGTGTCAATATATTGATCTACACACTAGTCATGGTGTCCATGCATGTCAATATATATTGATCCACCCACTAGACATTATGTCCATGTGTGTGTCAATATATTGATCCACCCATTAGACAATATGTCTATTTGTGTGTCAATATATTGATCCACCCATTAGACAATATGTCCATGTGTGTGTCAATATATTGATTCACCCACTGGACAATATGTTCATGTGTGTGTCAATATATTGATCCACCCACTGGACAAGGTGTCCTTGTGTGTCAGTATATTGATCCACTCACTAGTCATAATGTCCATGAGTGTCAATATATTGATCTACCCACTAATCTTGGTGTCCATGTGTGTCAGTATATTGATCCACCAACTAGTCATATGGTGTCCATGTGTGTCAGTTTATTGATCTACCCAGTAGACAAGTGTCCACATGTGTGTAAATATTTTCATTGATCCATTAGGCTAAAGTTATGTTTTTTACTTGACATATATTTGAATACCGGTAAACAACAATCCCCTCAGTTAGATATAGAATCAGGTTACTTGTCAATGCTATCTGATGAGTAGTAGTCAATGGAAGATTAATTTAACACTTGCCTTACTTAACTTTTATGTTTACCTCAGTTGCTTATTATTCCTTGGGAAATTTTCTTTACTTCTTAAATACATCTAGGTAAAATACCAAATTGCTGTAAATCTTATCGGCCTGACGTTTCTTTTTTGCTTCAATGACTGTTCTTGGGTACTACTATGCACAGGGTCAAGGACATTTAAATATTTGTGTGCAGTGCTGCACATCAACTTTCCACATAAAATAGGTAGATGTGACCAATATATGTAGCTTCTTTCACTTCAGTCTTATATCCACCATTGGTTACTTTGGTGAGTTCAACATGACTGTGACCTAAGTAAGTCATTGTGACCCAATGTTTAGCCCATAGTAATGAACACAGTATTAACTTTGCATCTTTAAATATGGCTGTATGTACATCCATCTGTCCACATCCTAAATTTACCTTAATGTTAAAGATTTTAAACCTTTACTTTATTTTAACTTTTATTTTGAATACCTTTTCTCTCTACATCATTACATTTAAATATATAATCGGTACTTGTTTAATATTCTTGTTTGAAAGGTATAATACCATCAGTCATAACTATTTACTCAAGATAGATACATTTTGTCTCAAGAAAATCTGATTTGTCTAGATAACAACTATAATGAGTGTTAATGATGAATGAATGCTGCTAAATATTATATCCAGATATTAGGCCTAGTATATATTATCAACTTTTACTTACAATAAATAAAACTTGGAGAACAATGTATAATGTGTTTGAAATTACAAAATTATTACTTGTATAAATTAAGCAAACTGTTATATTTATTATTCCAATAAGAATAAAGAAAATATTATGTGGTGCTAAATTAGCATGTTCCTAAATTATATTGCAAAACAATGTTATTGGCAATAGTTTTATTAATTGACTCTATATACCTTATGTTAAAATGTTACATTGAGGTACTGTATGTTGAATATGTTTCATTGATGTACTTTATGTTAAAGATGTTACATTGAGGTACTGTATGTTGAAGATGTTACATTGAGGTACTTTATGTTGAATATGTTTCAGGGAGGTACCTTATGTTGAAATGTTACATTGAGGTACTATATGTTGAATATGTTTCATTGAGGTACTTTATGTTAAAGATGTTACATTGAGGTACTTTATGTTGAAGATGTTACATTGAGGTACTTTATGTTGAATATGTTTCAGGGAGGTACTTTATGTTGAAGATGTTTCATTGATATACCTTATGTTGAAGATGTTACATTGAGGTACTTTATGTTGAAAATGTTACATTGAGGTACTTTATGTTGAAGATGTTACATTGAGGTACTTTATGTTGAAGATGTTACATTGAGGTACTTTATGTTGAAGATGTTTCATTGATATACCTTATGTTGAAGATGTTACATTGAGGTACTTTATGTTAAAGATGTTTCATTGATGTACCTTATGTTGAAGATGTTACATTGAGGTACTTTATGTTGAAGATGTTACATTGAGGTACTTTATGTTGAAGATGTTACATTGAGGTACTTTATGTTGAAGATGTTACATTGAGGTACTTTATGTTGAAGATGTTTTATTGATATACCTTATGTTGAAGATGTTACATTGAGGTACTTTATGTTGAAGATGTTTCATTGATGTACCTTATGTTGAAGATGTTACATTGAGGTACTTTATGTTGAAGATGTTACATTGAGGTACTTTATGTTGAAGATGTTTCATTGAGGTACCTTATGTTGAAGATGTTACATTGAGGTACTTTATGTTGAAGCTGTTACATTGAGGTACTTTATGCTGAAGATGTTACATTGAGGTACTTTATGTTAAAGACATTACATTACCTCCTTCCTGTTTCATTAATGATACAAGTACAGTTTCCATGTTGTTTTCATATTGTTTCCATGAACATGTCATTATGACATAAATAAACTGTCTGTTATTATCAGCAATTTACTTCATGAAATGTTTTAAATTAATAAGTAGTCATCTTTTTGGTCTTTTATATAAAACTGGTATTATTTACATTTATATATTTATATTTATATATTTATATATATATATATTTATATTTATATATTTATATCTATATATTTATATTTATATATTTATATCTATATATTTACATTTGTGTTTTTTGAAGGGTTGGGAGTCAGAAGGGAATTAAACATCCAAAGCAGTAATATAAAAAGTATTGACAACTTCAATTAAGGTTGCTGTGGTTTGAGTAAACAGGTTCCCAGTCATCATAACAAATTATAAGTGGTACTGTGTGATGTAACATTGTTGTACATTGGTTGCTGTGCCAATCAATCACAAGCACTATTGGATGTAACTCATTAGCAAGTTGTTTATTGGTTCACTCTCGCAAAATTCCAGGAGCAGAATCTTTCCCACGTTCTCTAGGCGTAGGGATATTGAACTGGCCAAATGTGACCTTCTGCAAGTTATAAAGGGTTTCTAATATAGGCATATATTTGCCATGGGATGTGTACAGTGATGATTATACATTGTGTACATTGCCATGGGATGTGTACAGTGATGATTATACATTGTGTACATTGCCATGGGATGTGTACAATGATGATTAGAAGCTATAAGGACTGAAAATATCTTGAACCTTTTACAAGAGTACATATTATATGAAAAAAATGGACATTTACTTTTGAAGGATTTTACCCTTTTGGGGCTTTATCTCTTTTGCATGTCTTTTCTATACCAAAATGTTCTTGCCACTCTTTGTCTTGGATAGTGCAGATGTGTCTTTAAACCATATTAACTTTCTGTATCTTACCTGTTCCTAGTCAGAATAAGGCAAAGTGAATCTGATTTGGATTTGGATTAAGTAGCCCAAAAATTCTTGACCCCTATGGTCTAATTACACCTTATCTTTCTTATCATCAATTTACAGTTACAAGAACAAATATTGTGTCATAATTAGTATTAGCATACCCTATAAATTCAAAATGCTTTTTGTATCATCTAATCAGAAATGCATAATATTTTTGTAACACCACCTCTTACAATCCATAACTCATAAAACAATTATTTTTTATATAATCTAATAATGCTTGAAATATTTGATCCAGAATTAGGGTTATAGTAGCAAAGCAGTAAATTATAAATGTAATATAAATGTAAAATAAATGTAATATAAATGTAATATAAATGTAATATAAATGTAAAAAAATGTAATATAAATGTAAAATAAATGTAATATAAATGTAAAATAAATGTAATATAAATGTAAAATAAATGTAATATAAATGTAAAATAAATGTAATATAATATCTAAATTCATCTGACAACATCAGGGTCACAAAATCTCTTGTCACTGAGCCAGAGTATTTTGAAACATTTTTTATCACTGATGAAAGTTTAATGCCTATAGCATACTTTATTAATTGGACAATGAAAGAACCCCTGATATATTTTGAGTATGAGAACTTCACTGAGAAACATATACTTTCTTTACTTGAAAGAATTTCTTTTTGGATTGTAGCAATTGTTATATGATTTATGTCATTGTCTATGGATGCCATGATGTTTTTTTCCTCATCTGTCTTCCTAGGTCAGATGGAACAAGCAGTCTGATTGGATCTGATTTTTAAGCTGCATCCAGTCAGAGAACAGAGCACTAGATAACTTTGTTTTTTTAAAAATAATTATTTGATCTTTGTATGATTCAGTTGTAAATCTTTGGAAGTGAATGATAATAATAATAATGTACATTTTAATAATGTTTTAAAGGATGTCCATTTTGAATGGAGTAGAGCAAACTAACCATTTCAATTTGATTTTAGCGTTGCCCACACCCCTCAGAAAATTTCCATAGTTTTAAGTGAAGTGAACAGAATGTTTTCCCTATGTTAGAACATATTATGCTACTTCATCTTTTAATTGCCGTTATGTTACCGAACTGATACAAAGACTCAAGGGCATGCACTCATATAAAAGACTATAAGTTTACATATATTTTGGTGGGGGAGTCCAGTGGGTTTTAGAGTCTAGTGGGGTGGGGGGAGACTAGTGGTGTGTATATGTCATTTAGTAACAGAGATGTTTCATACGTAGCATTTCTACACATGCTGTATTTTCCAGTGCCATTAGATGAGTTTAGTAGAAAAGAAATAACTATTGTTTATAACTGTTTATTCTTCTTCTTATTCTCATTATTATTATTATTATTATTATTATTATTATTATTATTATTATTATTCTTATTATTATTATTATTATTATTATTATTCTTATTGTTATTATTATTATTATTATTATTATTATTATTATTATTATTATTATTTTTATTATTTTTATTACATGTGTTATTAAAAGTGAAAAAGTTAAAAAATTTACAATCATTCGAAGAACAATAAAATCAGCAAAAATACATAAGTCTAAATGGATCTTAAAAAAAATTAACAGTCTGTGAACATTAGTAGAACATCCGTATTTAAAAGTTATTAGTAGAACATCCGTATTTAAAAGTTATTAATAGAACATCCGTATTTAAAAGTTATTAGTAGAACATCCGTATTTAAAAGTTATTTAGTAGAACATCCATATTTAAAAGTTATTAGTAGAACATCCGTATTTAAAAGTTATTAGGCAGCAAGAAAAAGTATTTATAAAAATATTAATTACTGCTTCATTAAATTGAATAAAAATTAATTTATTAATTTTCTCTAAGTACAGTATTTTAGGAGTTAAATACTGAAGCATAATCAAGTCTGCAATATTATTATCTGTTTGCTCAATATTGGAGGTACATTTTGTTTTTACACATGAGGTAGTGATTTGTAACATCACACGAGAAAGGGCTACTGCTAAATATTACAAATTGCCTACACTATAATATACACTATAATATACACTATAATATATACTATAATCTTTATGTTAAATATTACAAATTGCCTACACTATAATCTTTATGTTATTCATTTCTTTGTTTTAAACCAAGAGATTCCTTCCACATTCACAGGCAAGCCATTAGGGGCAGGTACAAAAATTGTGACAGCAGTACTTTTATGTGTTATTAGTTGTAAACTATACAGTTGAATTTTATAAGAACAATGTATACGGAGTTTGAAGGTAAAGAATTGGTTTGAACAAAAGAAACATAAACCTCCACATTTGAAGTCTAGACAAAGACAAAAACTCCGATGAAAAACATGTTGCAATGCAGTATGGTAATTAATTATAAACATGTAATATTAACATCTGTTGATACATTTAGGAACTATTTGTACACAAAGTTCCCATTGTCAATGGCCTCAATGGGTAAAGCACTAATAATTTCTAAACTCATTTGTCAGCATGGTGTTGACCCTGAATAAACAAGATTATCGTATCAGTTAGCAGATATTTACTGTAATGGAAATTATTTTCAGGAAACTCCTTCAAATTAAAAAATTTTGTTTTTATCGACAAATTTGCATATGGTGTTAAATGCTGAATTGTGAGCTGTGGGTTGCCTAATGTGTTTTATAATCTGTCACTCAGGCAGCTTTATCAGGCTGAGTTGGTGTTTATTCTGGATCAAGACCTACTGGTGCATCTGGTAAACATAAGAATATGTATAAAATAAAGGTTTTGTACTTAGACCGTAGATGATACTGATCCTTACATTATGTGGTGATTGTTCTGGTGTACATTCATTTATTTTATCAGCAGCCAGTACACTTTACAGTACCCTGTTTACAGTACACCCAGTACACTTTACAGAACCCTGTTTACAGTACACCCAGTACACTTTACATTACAGTGTTTACGGTACTGATATCTTTACATTGGACTGTTTATTTTCTGTCAGACATCCTGGCAGAATTATGTTCAAGGATTGTTCATAATTTCTTTGATGATAACTTGTTATTTATTAATGTACAATCAGCCATAATGAGCATTTATGATTCTTTTAAAGTTTTATGTATACATGTGATACTTTTAGAATTAATTGGATAAAATATTCTGTGAGGATTTTTAAAAGTTTTGTCTGATATGAATTTTTCCCAGGCCACCAATGTGAACAGATTTGAAATGCAAAGAATGCTTCCTTTCGCCATATGATGATGTGGTATATTTACACAATCATGACTGTCGGGATTCTCGTAACGTGCCATTTACAGGTTTTCACAAAAACATAGCTTGCTCATTTTGCATTGGATACCACCTGGAAACATCAAGGCATAAGAAATCTATTATCAATCTGTAAGAAATTGAATTCAGTGAGTGAGATTGAGAGATTGACCAAATTTCATCTTACTTTACTTCGCATTGTGAGATGTCATTGAAATGAATGAATTCATTCCATCTAAATTGGATTATTGATTGTTTGTAATATAATTTATTACTGCTTTAATCTGAAGTCATTAAATCTCATTAATGCACATTCCAGAGTATTCTTCACTACAAAATCAAGGCTGAAATAATTTCACGAAAGAACCATGGATCAGTAACGTTGGTTACAACCAATCAGTATTACTATGCATTGCATTCTATTTTGTTTTTATATATACATCCAGTCATGAACAGTGTACAGAACTGAAAATTTGAAGAATATGGCAAGTTTTCCAAGTATAGGTAAAATTTAATGAAGTAAATGTACGACTTAAAATTATGATGATGTACAATTTTTGCATTTTTAAGTTTTGAGTACAGTAGATAAATCATCAGATTGGGGGCTTTGCATTTTTTGATTTGGGTCTTAATGCTGTTCAGTCAGTTTTGTTTTAAATAGCATGGATCCCAATCTGCAATCAGGGTTGTAGTTTTGTTGTGTGGTAAGCATTATACATGAATTTGTATACTATACTTTTTGTTGTATGTTGTACAGTGTACATGAATCAGTATACTACAATTTTTGCTGTATGGTGTACAGTATACATGAATCAGTATACTACACTTTTTGCTGTATGATGTACAGTATACATGAATAAGTATACTACACTTTTTTGTTGATGTACAGTATACATGAATCAGTATACTTCACATTTTGCTGTATGGTGTACAGTAAACATGAATCAGTATACTACACTTTTTTGTATGATGTACAGTATACATGAATCAGCATACTATACTTTTTGCTGTCTGGTATATAGTATACTACTACTTGAATCAATATAATATGCATTTTGCAGTCTGTTGTGCAGTATACATGATACAGTATATTTTACTTTTTGCTGTCTGGTGTGCTGTATACTAAGAATGTTCAGTATTTTATGCTGTGATACTCTTAAGGTACAGATCATGTATTATTTGAGATTTGAGGACTTTTAGGGTATAGATCATGTATTCTTTGAGATTTGAGGACCTTTAGGTACAGATCATGTATTCTTTGTGATTTGAGGACTTTAAGGAAATAGATAATGTATTCTTTGTAATTTTGAAGACTTTTAAGGTACAGACCATGTATTCCTTGAGATTTGAGGACTTTTAGAGTACAGATCCTGTATTCATTGAGATTTGAAAACTTTTAGGGTACAGATTGTGTATTTTTTTAAGTTTTGAAGACTTTTAAGGTACAGACCATGTATTCTCTGAAATTTGAGAACTTTTAGGGTACAGATCCTGTATTCTTTGAGATTTGAAGACTTTTAGGGTAAAGATTGTGTATTCTTTGTAATTTGAGGACTTTTAGGGTACAGATCCTGTATTCTTTTAGATTTGAGGACTTTAAGGATACAGATCATGTATTCTTTGAGATTTTAGGAAATAATGTGAAATACTGAGTTAAACTGCCTTGAAATTCACTACACAAAGAGCCAGTTTTTAATCCTTTAAAAAACTATAATTTTTTTACATTATATGATCAATTCTTAACAGGCCTGGCCCTCGGATGTGCAGGGCCCAATGCAGCATTCAGGGCCTTGGGCAGCAGACAATGAGTATGGGGCCCCGCAAGTAAAATAATTGCATTACCAAGAAGCTCCAGGCCCAAGGTGGTTGCCTCATTTGCCTTGCCATAGGGCCAGGCATGATTCTTTAGTTCTGATTGGCTCTACATAAGGGATCTGTTGTAGGCCAGTATGCAGTAGTTTTCCCATTGACTAGAGGATGCTGTAATTGACTATGTGATTTATTAATCTTTTTCCAGCATGTATCAATTTGCCACATGCTGATATTATATGACATCACATAATGTCATATGATATACAAAAGCTTTTATTGCCATATTACTTTGGCACTTTACCCCAGCAGACATTTCCATAAAAGTTCCCAGTAGAGAAGGCAATAATAGAATGGCAGCAATTAGCTTACTATGTGAACTCACATACAAGAGGGGTATATCTTACAACAGAGACCCTGATGCTCATTGCCCTTTTTATTAATCCAAGCAAACTGCGTAGACCTAGATATGCTGGCACATTATGTGACCTAGATATGCTGGCACATTATGTGACCTAGATATGCTGGCACATTATGTGACCTAGATATGCTGGCACATTATGTGACCTAGATATGTTGGCACATTATGTGACCTAGATATGCTGGCACATTATGTGACCTAGATATGCTGGCACATTATGTGACCTAGATATGCTGGCACATTATGTGACAGCAGATCTGTGTCTATGCAGATTGCAGTTAGATTTAGCTAGTAATCAAGTATACTGGAAAATTGTTTTTTAAGCAATCACCTGCTTATGATTGGTATACCTGTAATACAGGTACTGGAGTTTTCATCATATTAAGCAGTTACATTTCAATAGGTGTTCATATTTTTCTGTAACATTTCTCTCCGTTTCAAGTTATCTTTATTTTGTTCTTCTTTTGTTTTACACAGATTATTCCAAGTGTGGATATACATTTGATTTACCAAGGATGAAAAATAACTGACAAAAAATGTAATGTGATTATTACAGATGAACAGAGCCCAAAAATAATTCATTGAAAGAAAATCTTCCTTTTTTATGAGATACTTACACAGTGACTTATTTCATATTTGGAAAATTTTACATTGGATTAAAATATTCTTTTACATTTTTGCTATGGTTGAGTTTGGGATGACCTAAAAACCAGTCTATGGATGAGTTTGGGATGACCTAAAAACCAGTATATGGATGAGTTTGGGATGACCTAAAAACCAGTCTATGGATGAGTTTAAGATGACCTAAAAACAAGTCTATGGATGAGTTTGGGATGACCTAAAAACTAGTCTATGGATGAGTTTGGGATGACCTAAAAACCAGTCTTTGGATCAATGACATTGATGAATGTGGCTTGAAGTTGCAGTGGGATTAACAAAGCCGTTAATGTAATTCATTGATGTTTGTTTTATAGCCATAACAAAAGGCTTGATGTGCATCATTAATTGCACCATTTTACATAACACGTACTGTGTGGGTATCCGAGAAAGTAATATCTATATTACCCTTGCAGAATTATGCTGAATTGTGATTCAGCATATCTAAGTTTATCATACAGTAAATGGATATAATGTGCTGTTGACCTTGAGGCACTATCTTTTGTACAGTCCTGTCTTGCATTGTTTTCTTTAATACTTTAGTTATGGTTTTAGTTTCTGATCTGTCATTTGCATTATCAAGTTGTTGAAGTGGACTGCACTCTGAATTGTAGGTGATATATGGTGCAAAAAGTTCAGAATATTTTGTCGTGAGAAAGGTTTATTCAACACAAGAAAATACAAGTCTAGATGATGAGATGCATTCTGCAAAGAGTTCAGGATAACTTCTATTGACTGCAGTTTGTGATAATTGATTGTTCATTGTTAATGGATATAAATTGTATATTTTGTTTGCTGCTGTAAATTATATTAGTTGGAATACTGCATGGAAGAAATTTGCAAAGTATTCAAAGCTTTAAGCATGATATTCTTGGGAAAGAACACAATGCAAGGGATATGAACACTATGCAGAAGTTATGAGCACTATGCAAATGTTATGAGCACTATGCAATGTTATGAGCACTATGCAATGTTATGATCACTATGCAGAAGATATTAGTACTATGCAGAAGATATTAGTGCTATGCAGAAGGTATTAGTACTATGCAGAAGGTATTAGTACTATGCAGAAGGTATTAGTACTATGCAAGGAAATTTAAAGTATGTAATAGCAACTGTTTTATTGTAAGTCTTTCAGTGCAACAGAGTTTTGAAAAAATATTTCCCTGTTTCATTAACAATTGGATTCATTTCCCTATATATGAAAAAAAATAAATGAATTTTGGAATCAATTTACTTGTGTATGTATGTAGACAAATGCTAAAGGACATGTTTTGAAGTGTTGACAGTTCTTGCAAATAGAAAAAATGAAAACAACATACAGTGAGTGGAAATCCTTCATCAGACACCTAATTAATCATTGTAAATATATAATTATATAGATTTTGGTATGTGCATGACCTGGCATGTTGTATCTTCACATAGATTGAGAAAAAAAAGGCATTGTGTGATAATATTGGCATGAACTAAACTTTTATTCAAAGAGAAAATCACATTCATTTCCTGTTCATGTACAATTATATGCAGTGGAAATTTGATCTGAGTAATTGTACCATTATCAAAGAAGTGGAAAGATATAGGGATTATTGACTGTGTTCATTGAGGAGTGTGAGCTGTGACTGTCACAAATATGTTCTTCTCGGAGCCGTTAATGATATGGTTCAAACAGGGATCAGGGTCTCTGAAGAGAAATAATTCTGTGTCAAATCTTTCATCCAGCCTGACACTTCCAGGAATATTTCTTCCAGGTAAAGTACATGTCCAAAAATGGTATAAATACAATTAAGCATTACATTAGCAATATTTATATATTTTCTGACTTTAGAAATAATGTAGACACAGTAATCCACAAGCATATTGCCATAGATATAGTGAGAATCTTGGCTCATCAGAGGAAATTGAGACTTAGATATCAGATTTTGTGTTACTAGATATTGTTTAATTATATATCGAATTGTGTGTCACTAAATATTATGTAAATATATATCAGATTTTGTGTCAGAAGGTATTGTGTTGATATATATCATATCTTGGGTCATATGGTATAGTGTTAATATATATCATATCTTTGGTCACAAGGTATAGTGTTAATATATATCAGATTTTGTGTCAGAAGATATGGTGTTAATATATATCATATCTTGGGTCACATGGTATAGTGTTAATATATATCATATCTTTGGTCACAAGGTATATTGTTAAAGTATATCATATCATGGGTTACAAGGTATATTGTTAAAGTATATCCATTTTTTTTTCACAAGGTATTGTGTTCAAATATATCATATCATGTGTGACAAGGTATGGTTTTAATATATATCAAATCTAGTGTCACTCAAGTATGTCTCTTTATCGTGTATGAATATCTCTCTGATCTTGACATGACACAAGTGTGTAACTAGATACTGTATGTCTTTGATCAGGTCCCCAGCTACCCCAACTAGATAATGTATGTCTTGAATCAGGTCCCCAGCTCCCCCAACTAGATAATGTATGTCTTGGATCAGTTCCCCAGCTCCCCCAACTAAAAAAAATATGGGAATATCTGTCTGTGACCAGTTTTATTTCTGCACATTTATAACTCATGTTCCCTACAATTTTCCAAAAAATAATCTACACAGAGGACTTTAAAACACAGTGCAGGCATACAATATGCCATTTTGTTGAAAGTACCCTAAAGCTAACATCCAAACTCTTGATGGGACTCTTGATGGGACTCCCAACTTTGAAATTCTAAATATAATACCTTTCAGATCTTGCATCCTTCACAGTAGTGCTTCTAGACAGTGTACGAATAACTATTGTCTGTCAAGTGTGTCACTGGATATGGGGTCTATTCTAGAATGACAATTTTTTTTTGGAGGCGGGAGGGGGATGATTGCCCTCACTCATTTTATTAAAAGGGAAGAATTTTCTGAATATACAAGGGAATTAATAGAGAATAAAGTTGGGTTAACAAATATGTCATATATTTATGTATTTGGTTGAGGTTAGGTAAGACATTAGCATGAATCAAGCAAGTGTGTGACTACCAGAATAGACCGTGTAGACATTGTGTGAATATATGTCAGAAGTGTGTGACTACCAGAATAGACCGTGTAGACATTGTGTGAATATATGTCAGAAGTGTGTGACTACCAGAATAGACCGTGTAGACATTGTGTGAATATATGTCAGAAGTGTGTGACTTCCAGAATAGACCCTGTAGACATTGTGTGAATATATGTCAGAAGTGTGTGACTACCAGAATAGACCCTGTAGACATTGTGTGAATATATGTCAGAAGTGTGTGACTACCAGAATAGACCCTGTAGACATTGTGTGAATATATGTCAGAAGTGTGTGACTTCCAGAATAGACCCTGTAGACATTGTGTGAATATATGTCAGAAGTGTGTGACTACCAGAATAGACCCTGTAGACATTGTGTGAATATATGTCAGAAGTGTGTGACTTCCAGAATAGACCCTGTAGACATTGTGTGAATATATGTCAGAAGTGTGTGACTACCAGAATAGACCGTGTAGACATTGTGTGAATATATGTCAGAAGTGTGTGACTTCCAGAATAGACCCTGTAGACATTGTGTGAATATATGTCAGAAGTGTGTGACTTCCAGAATAGACCCTGTAGACATTGTGTGAATATATGTCAGAAGTGTGTGACTTCCAGAAGAGACCATGAAACTTGGTGTGAATATGTCAGAGGTGTGTGCAGAGCATACCCCATCCTTTGCAGGCAGAAATTTACTGCCCATATCTCAATCTTAATGGTTACTTGTGACACTGAACATGGTAGAATGTACTGTAAAAAGATTTCTATGTAAAATTTTACACCATTGCAAACAGTATTATGACTGACTCTATTCAGTACAAACTCACCTACATACAGTGGCAAGCAGGATGAGACTGGTACACTACCTTCATAAGACTGACAGCTGATAAGTTCGAATTTGTCTTCTCCTTACCTTAACCCTTTGAACCCAACAGGCCGGTTTACCGGCCTTTTTGTAACGGTGTATATACCCGAAAGGCCGGTATACCGGCCTAGCTCTCTACCGTCATAACCGACAGGCCGGTATACAGGCCTGTATTATGTGCAAAATTTTACTTTTTATAAAATTTTCAAAAATTGCCGGGGGAGGCCCGGGTTATAGTGCCGAAATATGGGGGAGATTAGGGTTCAAAGGGTTAAGAAACAATTGATAGAAATTGACATTTGCACTGTGAAGATTTCATTGAAGCAGCATCTGAATTGTTTACAGTTATATCAGATAAAATCTGCATAAATTTGATTTTTCTCTTCTTCTATTTATTTCTTTGTATATGTGTAATGGTATACTATATAAGACCAAAAATTGTATTTTATCTTTTTTCTCAGATGTAAGCTGTCAAGGTGACCATGATGGGACAGAAAGTCCTAAATGCCAGTATGAAGAGTGTGAAGGAACGGCAACAAGGGTAAGACTTATTTTTATCCATCTACACTATTCTAATAATAATAATGAGGACTTTGTAAAATGCCTAACCTTTAGAAGCTCTAAGTGCTCTACAACATCTATAATGATATGACTACACTACAGAAAAACAAATAACAAAAACCATGAAGTTGGAAAACATAAAAGCATCTTGAAAACTTATAAGATACAAAACATTATTAGGTCTTTAAGTTTGTTCCTGCAGTATAATAATAATAGTAATAATAATAATAATAATAATAATAATAATAATAACAACATTTTCAGAGGTTTACTCAGTTTGTAAAGTATATAATAACGCTAGTTAATAATATGTTCGCACAAACACACAGATACAAATACATACATGCACAAACACACATATAAACACACACAAACACACAAACACACCAACCGCTCCGGTGGCCTAGTGGTTAGAGCGTCCGCCTCAGAAGCGGGAGGTCGTCGGCTCGATCCCCGGCCGAGTCATACCAAAGACTTACAAAAATGGTACTAACAGCTGCCTCGCTTGACGCTCAGCATTAAGAGGTTAGTGTTAGGACTGGTCGGCCTGGTGTCAGGATAATGTGACTGGGTGAGACATCATGCTTCATGTCTGCGGCATGATGTCTCAGTGCTAGACATCACTATAAACTGCCTCAATGCAGACATCGTAGCGATATGACTGAAAAATTGTTAAAGCTACGTTAAAAATCCTAATCAAACAAACAAACAAACAAACACACCTGAAAATTGAAAGCTGACTAATTACCATATGAAATTTTATTACTTATAAGATGAATATTGAAAGCTGACTTAATGGTGTGAGAAATGTTCATACTAATTAGATCACCTGAATATTGAAAGCTGACTTATTGTCATGAGAAATGTTATTTCTAATTAGATCACCTGAATATTGACAGCTGACTTAATGTCATAAGAAATTGTATTGCTGATAAAATGAATATCGTAAGCTGAATTATTGTCATGAGAAATGTTATTACTTATAAGATCACCTGAAAATTGAAAGTGGGCTTAATTAATGTCATGAGAAATGTTAATTACTAATAAGATCACCTGAATATTGAAAGTTATTTTATGAATACCTTCTTTTTTGGATATTTTGAATTTTTTGCCTTTAAATAATTTTGATTTGGGATACAAATAAATTTTCTTTGCTGGGAAATAGAGTTCAGGTATAAAAGGGTCAGATTTGTTTCTAGACACTATATGTATAAATTTGGCCTTTCTAGAGAATATTCCTTCATGTATTTGTAATACTTTCATTCTAAGTATGGCATTTTTAACATTATATGTTTGCTGTCTTAGAATTCTAACAATTGTCTGTCTCTTCTTATGTCTATACACACTATTCTTTGGAAGTAGTCTATAGTGTAACAATTGTTTTTTGTGTGTACACCTTGTCTTATACAGGTGGTTAATAGTATAACCTGTCTGTTCTTTTGTCTGTACATGTACACAATGGATCTCAGTTCCCTTCCATAACCACAAACGAATTTTATTGATTTATTTCAAGCACACATTAAATCAACTGTTTCTGTTTTTGTTAAGTTTTTTATCACTGCATCAGTGTTTATTTTATTTTATTGTTTTCAATTAAAATTCACTGTTGCCATCCCAGTAACATGGTATTGTGGAAAAATGTAATTGATTTCCCAGTCAGGTACACCTTGTCCACGTTCAGTATAGTTCAAAAACAGTCATAGGAACTCTTTATCATTATTGGGCTAGTATTAGAAGTTATTCAAACTCCAGGTAATGGTCAATGACCATTCTGTAAACAGTAACAGGAAATCTACAGCATTATTGGGCTAGTGTTAGAACTCCTTCAAACTCCAGGTAATGGTCAATGACCATTCTGTAAACAGTCATAGGAACTCTTTAGCATTACTGGGCTAGTATTAGAACTTATTCGAACTCCAGGTAATGGTCAATGACTATTCTATAAACAGTAACAGGAAATCTACAGCATTATTGGGCTAGTGTTAGAACTCCTTCAAACTCCAGGTAATGGTCAATGACCATTCTGTAAACAGTCATAGGAACTCTTTAGCATTATTGGGCTAGTATTAGAACTTATTCAAACTCCAGGTAATGGTCAATGACCATTCTGTAAACAGTAACAGGAAATCTACAGCATTATTGGGCTAGTGTTAGAACTCCTTCAAACTCCAGGTAATGGTCAATGACCATTCTGTAAACAGTCATAGGAACTCTTTAGCATTACTG
Organism: Unio delphinus; assembly: GCA_029339505.1. Classification (NCBI taxonomy): domain Eukaryota; kingdom Metazoa; phylum Mollusca; class Bivalvia; order Unionida; family Unionidae; genus Unio; species Unio delphinus. The sequence goes on from JAQISU010000069.1 coordinate 5,786,517, forward strand.
GGCTAGTATTAGAACTTATTCAAGCTCCAGGTAATGGTCAATGACCATTCTGTAAACAGTAACAGGAAATCTACAGCATTATTGGGCTAGTGTTAGAACTCCTTCAAACTCCAGGTAATGGTCAATGACCATTCTGTAAACAGTCATAGGAACTCTTTAGCATTATTGAGCTAGTATTAGAACTTATTCAAACTCCAGGTAATGGTCAATGACCATTCTGTAAACAGTAACAGGAAATCTACAGCATTATTGGGCTAGTGTTAGAACTCCTTCAAACTCCAGGTAATGGTCAATGACCATTCTATAAACAGTCATAGGAACTCTTTAGCATTATTGGGCTAGTATTAGAACTTATTCAAACTCCAGGTAATGGTCAATGACCATTCTGTAAACAGTAACAGGAAATCTATAGCATTATTGGGCTAGTGTTAGAACTCCTTCAAACTCCAGGTAATGGTCAATGACCATTCTGTAAACAGTCATAGGAACTCTTTAGCATTATTGGGCTAGTATTAGAACTTATTCAAACTCCAGGTAATGGTCAATGACCATTCTGTAAACAGTAACAGGAAATCTACAGCATTATTGGGCTAGTGTTAGAACTCCTTCAAACTCCAGGTAATGGTCAATGACCATTCTGTAAACAGCCATAGGAACTCTTTAGCATTATTGGGCTAGTGTTAGAACTCCTTCAAACTCCAGGTAATGGTCAATGACCATTCTGTAAACAGCCATAGGAACTCTTTAGCATTATTGGGCTAGTATTAGAACTTATTCAAACTCCAGGTAATGGTCAATGACCATTCTGTAAACAGTAACAGGAAATCTATAGCATTATTAGGCTAGTGTTAGAACTCCTTCAAACTCCAGGTAATGGTCAATGACCATTCTGTAAACAGCCATAGGAACTCTTTAGCATTATTGGGCTAGTATTAGAACTTATTCAAACTCCAGGTAATGGTCAATGACCATTCTGTAAACAGTAACAGGAAATCTACAGCATTATTGGGCTAGTGTTAGAACTCCTTCAAACTCCAGGTAATGGTCAATGACCATTCTGTAAACAGTCATAGGAACTCTTTAGCATTATTGGGCTAGTATTAGAACTTATTCAAACTCCAGGTAATGGTCAATGACCATTCTGTAAACAGCCATAGGAACTCTTTAGCATTATTGGGCTAGTGTTAGAACTCCTTCAAACTCCAGGTAATGGTCAATGACCATTCTGTAAACAGTCATAGGAACTCTTTAGCATTATTGGGCTAGTGTTAGAACTCCTTCAAACTCCAGGTGATGGTCATTGACCATTCTGTAAACAGCCATAGGAACTCTTTAGCATTATTGGGCTAGTGTTAGAACTCCTTCAAACTCCAGGTAATGGTCAATGACCATTCTGTAAACAGCCATAGGAACTCTTTAGCATTATTGGGCTAGTGTTAGAACTTCTTCAAACTCCAGGTAATGGTCAATGACCATTCTGTAAACAGCCATAGGAACTCTTTAGCATTATTGGGCTAGTGTTAGAACCCCTTCAAACTCCAGGTAAAGGTCAATGACCATTCTGTAAACAGTCATAGGAACTCTTTAGCATTATTGGGCTAGTGTTAGAACTCCTTCAAACTCCAGGTAATGGTCATTGACCATTCTGTAAACAGCCATAGGAACTCTTTAGCATTATTGGGCTAGTGTTAGAACTCCTTCAAACTCCAGGTAATGGTCAATGACCATTCTGTAAACAGCCATAGGAACTCTTTAGCATTATTGGGCTAGTGTTAGAACTCCTTCAAACTCCAGGTAATGGTCAATGACCATTCTGTAAACAGTCATAGGAACTCTTTAGCATTATTGGGCTAGTGTTAGAACTTCTTCAAACTCCAGGTAATGGTCAATGACCATTCTATAAACAGCCATAGGAACTCTTTAGCATTATTGGGCTAGTATTAGAACTTATTCAAACTCCAGGTAATGGTCAATGACCATTCTGTAAACAGCCATAGGAACTCTTTAGCATTATTGGGCTAGTGTTAGAACTCCTTCAAACTCCAGGTAATGGTCATTGACCATTCTGTAAACAGCCATAGGAACTCTTTAGCATTATTGGGCTAGTGTTAGAACTCCTTCAAACTCCAGGTAATGGTCAATGACCATTCTGTAAACAGCCATAGGAACTCTTTAGCATTATTGGGCTAGTGTTAGAACTCCTTCAAACTCCAGGTAATGGTCATTATTGACTATTCTGTAAACAGCCATAGGAACTCTTTAGCATTATTGGGCTAGTGTTAGAACTCCTTCAAACTCCAGGTAATGGTCAATGACCATTCTGTAAACAGTAACAGGAAATCTATAGCATTATTGGGCTAGTGTTAGAACTCCTTCAAACTCCAGGTAATGGTCAATGACCATTCTGTAAACAGCCATAGGAACTCTTTAGCATTATTGGGCTAGTGTTAGAACTCCTTCAAACTCCAGGTAATGGTCAATGACCATTCTGTAAACAGCCATAGGAACTCTTTAGCATTATTGGGCTAGTGTTGGAACTCCTTCAAACTCTAGGTTATAGTCAGTAACCATTATGTAAACAGTCATTATAAATCTATAGCAGTATTGGGCTAGTGTTAGAACTCCTTCAAACTCCAGGTAATGGTCAATGACCATTCTGTAAACAGCCATAGGAACTCTTTAGCATTATTGGGCTAGTGTTAGAACTCCTTCAAACTCCAGGTAATGGTCAATGACCATTCTGTAAACAGCCATAGGAACTCTTTAGCATTATTGGGCTAGTGTTAGAACTTCTTCAAACTCCAGGTAATGGTCAATGACCATTCTGTAAACAGCCATAGGAACTCTTTAGCATTATTGGGCTAGTGTTAGAACTCCTTCAAACTCCAGGTAATGGTCAATGACCATTCTGTAAACAGTCATAGGAACTCTTTAGCATTATTGGGCTAGTGTTAGAACTCCTTCAAACTCCAGGTAATGGTCATTGACCATTCTGTAAACAGCCATAGGAACTCTTTAGCATTATTGGGCTAGTGTTAGAACTCCTTCAAACTCCAGGTAATGGTCAATGACCATTCTGTAAACAGTCATAGGAACTCTTTAGCATTATTGGGCTAGTGTTAGAACTTCTTCAAACTCCAGGTAATGGTCAATGACCATTCTGTAAACAGCCATAGGAACTCTTTAGCATTATTGGGCCAGTATTAGAACTTATTCAAACTCCAGGTAATGGTCAATGACCATTCTGTAAACAGCCATAGGAACTCTTTAGCATTATTGGGCTAGTGTTAGAACTTCTTCAAACTCCAGGTAATGGTCAATGACCATTCTGTAAACAGCCATAGGAACTCTTTAGCATTATTGGGCTAGTGTTGGAACTCCTTCAAACTCTAGGTTATAGTCAGTACCCATTATGTAAACAGTCATTATAAATCTATAGCATTATTGGGCTAGTGTTAGAACTCCTTCAAACTCCAGGTAATGGTCAATGACCATTCTGTAAACAGCCATAGGAACTCTTTAGCATTATTGGGCTAGTGTTAGAACTCCTTCAAACTCTAGGTTATAGTCAGTACCCATTATGTAAACAGTCATTATAAATCTATAGCATTATTGGGCTAGTGTTAGAACTCCTTCAAACTCCAGGTAATGGTCAATGACCATTCTGTAAACAGCCATAGGAACTCTTTAGCATTATTGGGCTAGTGTTAGAACTCCTTCAAACTCCATGTAATGGTCAATGACCATTCTGTAAACAGCCATAGGAACTCTTTAGCATTATTGGGCTAGTGTTGGAACTCCTTCAAACTCTAGGTTATAGTCAGTAACCATTATGTAAACAGTCATTATAAATCTATAGCATTATTGGGCTAGTGTTAGAACTCCTTCAAACTCCAGGTAATGGTCAATGACCATTCTGTAAACAGCCATAGGAACTCTTTAGCATTATTGGGCTAGTGTTAGAACTTCTTCAAACTCCAGGTAATGGTCAATGACCATTCTGTAAACAGCCATAGGAACTCTTTAGCATTATTGGGCTAGTGTTAGAACTCCTTCAAACTCCAGGTAATGGTCAATGACCATTCTGTAAACAGCCATAGGAACTCTTTAGCATTATTGGGCTAGTGTTAGAACTCCTTCAAACTCCAGGTAATGGTCATTGACTATTCTGTAAACAGCCATAGGAACTCTTTAGCATTATTGGGCTAGTGTTAGAACTCCTTCAAACCCCAGGTAATGGTCAATGACCATTCTGTAAACAGTAACAGGAAATCTATAGCATTATTGGGCTAGTGTTAGAACTCCTTCAAACTCCAGGTAATGGTCAATGACCATTCTGTAAACAGCCATAGGAACTCTTTAGCATTATTGGGCTAGTGTTAGAACTCCTTCAAACTCCAGGTAATGGTCAATGACCATTCTGTAAACAGCCATAGGAACTCTTTAGCATTATTGGGCTAGTGTTAGAACTCCTTCAAACTCCAGGTAATGGTCATTGACCATTCTGTAAACAGCCATAGGAACTCTTTAGCATTATTGGGCTAGTGTTAGAACTCCTTCAAACTCCAGGTAATGGTCATTGACCATTCTGTAAACAGCCATAGCAACTCTTTAGCATTATTGGGCTAGTGTTGGAACTCTTTCAAACTCTAGGTTATAGTCAGTAACCATTATGTAAACAGTCATTATAAATCTATAGCTTTATTGGGCTAGTGTTAGAACTCCTTCAAACTCCAGGTAATGGTCAATGACCATTCTGTAAACAGCCATAGGAACTCTTTAGCATTATTGGGCTAGTGTTAGAACTCCTTCAAACTCCAGGTAATGGTCAATGACCATTCTGTAAACAGCCATAGGAACTCTTTAGCATTACTGGGCTAGTGTTGGAACTCCTTCAAACTCTAGGTTATAGTCAGTAACCATTATGTAAACAGTCATTATAAATCTATAGCATTATTGGGCTAGTGTTAGAACTCCTTCAAACTCCAGGTAATGGTCAATGACCATTCTGTAAACAGCCATAGGAACTCTTTAGCATTATTGGGCTAGTGTTAGAACTTCTTCAAACTCCAGGTAATGGTCAATGACCATTCTGTAAACAGCCATAGGAACTCTTTAGCATTATTGGGCTAGTGTTAGAACTCCTTCAAACTCCAGGTAATGGTCAATGACCATTCTGTAAACAGTCATAGGAACTCTTTAGCATTATTGGGCTAGTGTTAGAACTCCTTCAAACTCCAGGTAATGGTCATTGACCATTCTGTAAACAGCCATAGGAACTCTTTAGCATTATTGGGCTAGTGTTAGAACTCCTTCAAACTCCAGGTAATGGTCAATGACCATTCTGTAAACAGTCATAGGAGCTCTTTAGCATTATTGGGCTAGTGTTAGAACTTCTTCAAACTCCAGGTAATGGTCAATGACCATTCTGTAAACAGCCATAGGAACTCTTTAGCATTATTGGGCTAGTATTAGAACTTATTCAAACTCCAGGTAATGGTCAATGACCATTCTGTAAACAGCCATAGGAACTCTTTAGCATTATTGGGCTAGTGTTAGAACTCCTTCAAACTCCAGTCAATGGTCAATGACCATTCTGTAAACAGCCATAGGAACTCTTTAGCATTATTGGGCTAGTGTTAGAACTCCTTCAAACTCTAGGTTATAATCAGTAACCATTATGTAAACAGTCATTATAAATCTATAGCGTTATTGGGCTAGTGTTAGAACTCCTTCAAACTCCAGGTAATGGTCAATGACCATTCTGTAAACAGCCATAGGAACTCTTTAGCATTATTGGGCTAGTGTTAGAACTCCTTCAAACTCCAGGTAATGGTCAATGACCATTCTGTAAACAGCCATAGGAACTCTTTAGCATTATTGGGCTAGTGTTGGAACTCCTTCAAACTCTAGGTTATAGTCAGTAACCATTATGTAAACAGTCATTATAAATCTATAGCATTATTGGGCTAGTGTTAGAACTCCTTCAAACTCCAGGTAATGGTCAATGACCATTCTGTAAACAGCCATAGGAACTCTTTAGCATTATTGGGCTAGTGTTAGAACTTCTTCAAACTCCAGGTAATGGTCAATGACCATTCTGTAAACAGCCATAGGAACTCTTTAGCATTATTGGGCTAGTGTTAGAACTCCTTCAAACTCTAGGTAATGGTCAATGACCATTCTGTAAACAGCCATAGGAACTCTTTAGCATTATTGGGCTAGTGTTAGAACTCCTTCAAACTCCAGGTAATGGTCATTGACTATTCTGTAAACAGCCATAGGAACTCTTTAGCATTATTGGGCTAGTGTTAGAACTCCTTCAAACTCCAGGTAATGGTCAATGACCATTCTGTAAACAGTAACAGGAAATCTATAGCATTATTGGGCTAGTGTTAGAACTCCTTCAAACTCCAGGTAATGGTCAATGACCATTCTGTAAACAGCCATAGGAACTCTTTAGCATTATTGGGCTAGTGTTAGAACTCCTTCAAACTCCAGGTAATGGTCAATGACCATTCTGTAAACAGCCATAGGAACTCTTTAGCATTATTGGGCTAGTGCTGGAACTCCTTCAAACTCTAGGTTATAGTCAGTAACCATTATGTAAACAGTCATTATAAATCTATAGCATTATTGGGCTAGTGTTAGAACTCCTTCAAACTCCAGGTAATGGTCAATGACCATTCTGTAAACAGCCATAGGAACTCTTTAGCATTATTGGGCTAGTGTTAGAACTCCTTCAAACTCCAGGTAATGGTCAATGACCATTCTGTAAACAGCCATAGGAACTCTTTAGCATTATTGGGCTAGTGTTGGAACTCCTTCAAACTCTAAGTTATAGTCACTAACCATTATGTAAACAGTCATTATAAATCTATAGCATTATTGGGCTAGTGTTAGAACTCCTTCAAACTCCAGGTAATGGTCAATGACCATTCTGTAAACAGCCATAGGAACTCTTTAGCATTATTGGGCTAGTGTTAGAACTTCTTCAAACTCCAGGTAATGGTCAATGACCATTCTGTAAACAGCCATAGGAACTCTTTAGCATTATTGGGCTAGTGTTAGAACTCCTTCAAACTCCAGGTAATGGTCAATGACCATTCTGTAAACAGTCATAGGAACTCTTTAGCATTATTGGGCTAGTGTTAGAACTCCTTCAAACTCCAGGTAATGGTCATTGACCATTCTGTAAACAGCCATAGGAACTCTTTAGCATTATTGGGCTAGTGTTAGAACTCCTTCAAACTCCAGGTAATGGTCAATGACCATTCTGTAAACAGTCATAGAAACTCTTTAGCATTATTGGGCTAGTGTTAGAACGTCTTCAAACTCCAGGTAATGGTCAATGACCATTCTGTAAACAGCCTTAGGAACTCTTTAGCATTATTGGGCTAGTATTAGAACTTATTCAAACTCCAGGTAATGGTCAATGACCATTCTGTAAACAGCCATAGGAACTCTTTAGCATTATTGGGCTAGTGTTAGAACTCCTTCAAACTCCAGGTAATGGTCATTGACCATTCTGTAAACAGCCATAGGAACTCTTTAGCATTATTGCGCTAGTGTTAGAACTCCTTCAAACTCCAGGTAATGGTCATTGACCATTCTGTAAACAGCCATAGGAACTCTTTAGCATTATTGGGCTAGTGTTAGAACTCCTTCAAACTCCAGGTAATGGTCATTGACCATTCTGTAAACAGCCATAGGAACTCTTTAGCATTATTGGGCTAGTGTTAGAACTCCTTCAAACTCCAGGTAATGGTCAATGACTATTCTGTAAACAGTAACAGGAAATCTATAGCATTATTGGGCTAGTGTTAGAACTCCTTCAAACTCCAGGTAATGGTCAATGACCATTCTGTAAACAGTCATAGGAACTCTTTAGCATTATTGGGCTAGTGTTAGAACTTCTTCAAACTCCAGGTAATGGTCAATGACCATTCTGTAAACAGCCATAGGAACTCTTTAGCATTATTGGGCTAGTATTAGAACTTATTCAAACTCCAGGTAATGGTCAATGACCATTCTGTAAACAGCCATAGGAACTCTTTAGCATTATTGGGCTAGTGTTAGAACTCCTTCAAACTCCAGTCAATGGTCAATGACCATTCTGTAAACAGCCATAGGAACTCTTTAGCATTATTGGGCTAGTGTTAGAACTCCTTCAAACTCTAGGTTATAATCAGTAACCATTATGTAAACAGTCATTATAAATCTATAGCGTTATTGGGCTAGTGTTAGAACTCCTTCAAACTCCAGGTAATGGTCAATGACCATTCTGTAAACAGCCATAGGAACTCTTTAGCATTATTGGGCTAGTGTTAGAACTCCTTCAAACTCCAGGTAATGGTCAATGACCATTCTGTAAACAGCCATAGGAACTCTTTAGCATTATTGGGCTAGTGTTAGAACTCCTTCAAACTCCAGGTAATGGTCAATGACCATTCTGTAAACAGCCATAGGAACTCTTTAGCATTATTGGGCTAGTGTTAGAACTCCTTCAAACTCCAGGTAATGGTCATTGACTATTCTGTAAACAGCCATAGGAACTCTTTAGCATTATTGGGCTAGTGTTAGAACTCCTTCAAACTCCAGGTAATGGTCAATGACCATTCTGTAAACAGTAACAGGAAATCTATAGCATTATTGGGCTAGTGTTAGAACTCCTTCAAACTCCAGGTAATGGTCAATGACCATTCTGTAAACAGCCATAGGAACTCTTTAGCATTATTTGGCTAGTGTTAGAACTCCTTCAAACTCCAGGTAATGGTCAATGACCATTCTGTAAACAGCCATAGGAACTCTTTAGCATTATTGGGCTAGTGTTGGAACTCCTTCAAACTCTAGGTTATAGTCAGTAACCATTATGTAAACAGTCATTATAAATCTATAGCATTATTGGGCTAGTGTTAGAACTCCTTCAAACTCCAGGTAATGGTCAATGACCATTCTGTAAACAGCCATAGGAACTCTTTAGCATTATTGGGCTAGTGTTAGAACTCCTTCAAACTCCAGGTAATGGTCAATGACCATTCTGTAAACAGCCATAGGAACTCTTTAGCATTATTGGGCTAGTGTTGGAACTCCTTCAAACTCTAGGTTATAGTCAGTAACCATTATGTAAACAGTCATTATAAATCTATAGCATTATTGGGCTAGTGTTAGAACTCCTTCAAACTCCAGGTAATGGTCAATGACCATTCTGTAAACAGCCATAGGAACTCTTTAGCATTATTGGGCTAGTGTTAGAACTTCTTCAAACTCCAGGTAATGGTCAATGACCATTCTGTAAACAGCCATAGGAACTCTTTAGCATTATTGGGCTAGTGTTAGAACTCCTTCAAACTCCAGGTAATGGTCAATGACCATTCTGTAAACAGTCATAGGAACTCTTTAGCATTATTGGGCTAGTGTTAGAACTCCTTCAAACTCCAGGTAATGGTCATTGACCATTCTGTAAACAGCCATAGGAACTCTTTAGCATTATTGGGCTAGTGTTAGAACTCCTTCAAACTCCAGGTAATGGTCAATGACCATTCTGTAAACAGTCATAGAAACTCTTTAGCATTATTTGGCTAGTGTTAGAACTTCTTCAAACTCCAGGTAATGGTCAATGACCATTCTGTAAACAGCCATAGGAACTCTTTAGCATTATTGGGCTAGTATTAGAACTTATTAAAACTCCAGGTAATGGTCAATGACCATTCTGTAAACAGCCATAGGAACTCTTTAGCATTATTGGGCTAGTGTTAGAACTCCTTCAAACTCCAGGTTATGGTCATTGACCATTCTGTAAACAGCCATAGGAACTCTTTAGCATTATTGGGCTAGTGTTAGAACTCCTTCAAACTCCAGGTAATGGTCATTGACCATTCTGTAAACAGCCATAGGAACTCTTTAGCATTATTGGGCTAGTGTTAGAACTCCTTCAAACTCCAGGTAATGGTCATTGACCATTCTGTAAACAGCCATAGGAACTCTTTAGCATTATTGGGCTAGTGTTAGAACTCCTTCAAACTCCAGGTAATGGTCAATGACCATTCTGTAAACAGTAACAGGAAATCTATAGCATTATTGGGCTAGTGTTAGAACTCCTTCAAACTCCAGGTAATGGTCAATGACCATTCTGTAAACAGCCATTGGAACTCTTTAGCATTATTGGGCTAGTGTTAGAACTCCTTCAAACTCCAGGTAATGGTCAATGACCATTCTGTAAACAGCCATAGGAACTCTTTAGCATTATTGGGCTAGTGTTGGAACTCCTTCAAACTCTAGGTTATAGTCAGTAACCATTATGTAAACAGTCATTATAAATCTATAGCATTATTGGGCTAGTGTTAGAACTCCTTCAAACTCCAGGTAATGGTCAATGACCATTCTGTAAACAGCCATAGGAACTCTTTAGCATTATTGGGCTAGTGTTAGAACTCCTTCAAACTCCAGGTAATGGTCAATGACCATTCTGTAAACAGCCATAGGAACTCTTTAGCATTATTGGGCTAGTGTTGGAACTCCTTCAAACTCTAGGTTATAGTCAGTAACCATTATGTAAACAGTCATTATAAATCTATAGCATTATTGGGCTAGTGTTAGAACTCCTTCAAACTCCAGGTAATGGTCAATGACCATTCTGTAAACAGCCATAGGAACTCTTTAGCATTATTGGGCTAGTGTTAGAACTCCTTCAAACTCCAGGTAATGGTCAATGACCATTCTGTAAACAGCCATAGGAACTCTTTAGCATTATTGGGCTAGTGTTAGAACTCCTTCAAACTCCAGGTAATGGTCAATGACCATTCTGTAAACAGCCATAGGAACTCTTTAGCATTATTGGGCTAGTGTTAGAACTCCTTCAAACTCCAGGTAATGGTCAATGACCATTCTGTAAACAGCCATAGGAACTCTTTAGCATTATTGGGCTAGTGTTAGAACTCCTTCAAACTCCAGGTAATGGTCAATGACCGTTCTGTAAACAGCCATAGGAACTCTTTAGCATTATTGGGCTAGTATTAGAACTTATTCAAACTCCAGGTAATAGTGAATGAACATTCTGCTCACCAGTTATTATGTACTTTTCAGAGAGTGATGTATGTAAGGTGAAGTTGTTTGCATTTGTAACATGCACAATAGAGATAGAGATGGCATACCTATATGCTACTCTGATGTAATGTGGCTGAAATTTCTTTGGATACTGTACTTGTGGAAATTGTATGTGATCTAAGCACATGGTATAAGAAAATGCATGCTCCCATATGCTTGACAAATTAACCAGAATTAATCAAAAATACACTAAATTTAGCAGTTATGAAAATAGAGAAAACAAATTTTGCTGAAGTAGGCAATAGGAGCTTCTGAAAGTGCAATGAACAAATTACAAAATATCTGAAAAGTAAAAAAAGTTATCAGCTCTTTTTTCTACAATTTACCTCTGACGTCCAGGAAGTGAAAATGACTATGTGAAGCTAGCAGTTTTTTTTTATACAAGCATATCTTAAGTTAGCCCAAGCTGTATACTCTAGTGCCTAAATTACATCCATCAATCATACATCAGAAGAAAGGGAATTAAAAGTTCTTCTAACAACATCTAAGATATACAAAGTTTTATTATATAGTCAGTATAACCAGTGAAGAAATCCTGTGAAATTCTTTTTCTTTAAATTTCTAACCCTTTGCAAAATATGAAACTGTAGAGCGCCACCTAAACAGTCATAGGAAATCTAAAGCATTATTGGGTTAGTGTAGAACACCTTCAAACTCCAGGTAATAATCAATGGACATTCTGTAAACAGTCATTGGAAATCTATAGCATTATTGGGTTAGTGTAGAACACCTTCAGACTCCAGGTAATAGTCAACAGACATTCTGAAAACAGTCATTTTTTTCTATAGCATTATTGGGCTAGTGTTAATATTAGGCTAGTGTTAATATTGGGCTAGTGTTAATAGTCAATGAAATTAAGCTTTAAAGTGAATCTGAGCACTTGTTGCCCCTTGTTTATTTTTTACCACTATGGCAAACACTGAGAAAAATCAATTTAATTCATAAAAACAAATTGTTCCAAATATTACTCTTTTGTAATAACAGGACTCTTTTTGAAGGTCTTCAATACTTATTAAACATAAATTACCCTTACAATAAAAACAATTGGATTTTTTTTCTTCATGTGCCATGATAATTGCCAGTTATGTTTCAAATTTGAAACAAGTTTTGATTGGCTAATTTTATTAGCTTTGAGAATGTTACTTTGTCTTAACTTTGCTTGTTAGAATTGTTGCTTGTGGCCAAAATAAAATAGCGGATAACAGCTAATGTTACTTGTATAAAACAAAACCATCAGTAAACAAACTGATTTATAATTATTTTATTATTCTGCACAAGTATGAACATTATTGATTTGCCTGAAATTTGAAATTTCTCATGATTCTTAGATATGATGGCCTTATGGGTAAATTCCCATTTTTTCACCAAGTAAAATCATTGTGTCCAATTGGGAATGTAAAAGCTATTACCATAATTATCTAATAATAACCAAATTTTTAGAATTGTCTTTGAAAATATTTGCATTTTACTTCTGTTTCATGATAAGCCCACACATGACTTTTGGAAATATTTGTTAGACTGGCCCACTGGTTTTATTATGGGAAAATATTGTAATTATCTCTTATGGTCATGGAAAAAATATTGTAATTATTATTATGAGAAAAACACTGTAATTATCTTTTATAATCATGGGAAAAACACTGTAATCATCTTTTATAATCATGGGGAAAAGACTATAATTAATTCTTATAGTCATGGGAAAAACACTGTAATTATCTTTTATAATCATGGGGAAGACACTAATTATCTTTTAATGATCATGGGAAAAACACTAATTATTTCTTATGATAAAAAGTCTTCCCTCTTTTTTCTTGGATTTTTGAAGGTGTACTAATTAATTCATAGGGAATCTGGTTATGACGCTATTCAAATGCTCAGACCAGATATCATGGAATAACGTGATTTTTTTTTATTTTTAATGTATATCATACATTTTGATTTTGTTTATATAGACTGTCTTGAGTTTGTGTAAAATACATTCAAGTGTTAGTAAAGTAAGTCTGCATGAGGCAGTAATGATCATTGTACCTGTGTTCCTCCTAAATTTTGCCCATGAGTACCTAGTACAAATTACTTTGAAATATTTGACATCTTGGTATACCTAAAGTATGAAGGAAGAACACACATTTGGTAGAGAAATCATTATTTATCACCATTTTTAAGGTCCAATTTTAAACTGTACAATTAGTTGATGTCACTCTATTCTGTTTTTTGCACTTTCCTTGTAGATAACTGTACAGTTTGTATTCAGTACAGCATCACCAGCCCGTACAGTGTCATTTTTCCATATAGTGTTCTATAACACGGATCACATTATTACCACACTTGCCAAAAACCAAGAGATGAAATCTATGGTAGCAAATACGAGTCAAAATGTTAAATATGGATGGTTGTTATTTTCTTCTGGTGGCTTTTGCATTTGTCAAGTATAGACTTTAAACAATGTTGTACACAATTTATGACTTTTCATTTGAATAATGGGGAGTTGTTTAAACAGACTGAGGTTCACATGTACTTTCACGCACATGTTGGTGGTCCATTCTCAGCCACAATCCCAGCACTACTCTTCCTGTCACAGATGGTTAACAGTGCATTTCTTTAATTCTCTCTTGTACATTTCTTTTGGATGGCACAGGTTGCAGAATGACTGCCATGGAAATAGCATTCATTTTTCAAGTTGATTTAAACTTTGTGCAACATGTACATCAATTTCCCAACATGTACATCAATTTCCCAACATGTACATCAATTTCCCAACCTTAGGACAAATAGATGCCATCATAAAAATTATTTTTGCAGCATTGTCTTGATATTTGAGTAACTCAGAGTAACTCTCCTTACATAACCTGAATTCAACATGGTATATGTTTATAGATTTGATAATTTCACACAGAGATCTAATTTAAACTGAAATTAAATTCATTTAGTATAGAGCAGAAAGCAACAAAAAGACATACATACTATCTTGAAGGTCAGTATATTTATTTACTGACCAATAATAAAATCTTAAAAACTGTAGATTACATAACAATCATGTGTGTTTGTGTGTGTGTGTATATATATATATATATATATATATATATATATATATATATATATATATATATATATATATATATTTCATAACATATGACATGCCATTTGAAGATGATCTGTATATGGTGTTACCATAGAAACTAAAATCTACAGTGAAATGTTAAAACATGAGAGAGATTCTGCTTTATCATCAAGAGATAATGATATTATACTGTATTACATGATATGATACTGTATTCCATGATATTATACTGTATTACATGATATCATACTGTATTACATGATATTATACTGTATTACATGAAATACGGTTTCATTTAAGGATGCTTTCTGCATTGATTGAAATGTATGACTGCTGACCTTCAGATGGGTTGCTGGGTGCAATCCATATAAATGAGAATATAATGAATAATATCTGACAAAATCATATGTTATGATAACTCTAGTCATTATTAAACCAAATGGAATTTCCTTGTAAATCTATCAAAGTAAAACATGCAGTCTCAGAAAAATTATGGTATAACTTGCTTCAAAACTCCAATGTATTATTTAAAAAGATGCAAACTTTTCATTGGCTGTGTGTGTGTGTGTGTGTGTGTGTGTGTGTGTGTGTGTGAGAGAGAGAGAGAGAGAGAGAGAGAGAGAGAGAGAGAGAGAGAGAGAGAGAGAGAGAGAGAATCTTGGTTACAAATAAGTGTTATGCAAAGGGAGGATACTGAGTCTGACATTCTCTGCCTTTGCTAACATTATCTCCCTTTTCCAAAAAAATTGAGTAAATATTTTTTAAAAATTTAACTTTTTTTGGGAGCAGTGATAAAATAAGTATATTATGTGCATTGCTTGCATGTGTAGGTCTTTAAAATATTTACTCATACACGTATGGAAGCATGTTTTGTCTCAGTTTTCATTCACTTTACCAATCAGATTTATTCATGGAAGTTTGCAGTTGAAAGCAAGGGATCACTGGTTGACCTTGAAAGTAAGGGACCACAGTTTTGACCTTTAGCAAGAGACCACTGGTTTGACCTTGTAAGCTAGGGACCACTGGTTTGACCTTTAGCAAGAGACCACTGGTTTGACCTTTAACTTCATGTCAATAAAGGTCCAGGTGGTTTGTACGACAGTGTCTTTGACATTATGTTTTGTATGACTGTCCATGAATATCCAAAATGCATATATACATATCAATATGTGTATGTCAGTAAGTCATTTAATTTGAATTTCAAGAGTCTAATGGTTGTTGAAGAGAAATTTAAATTTACAGAATTGCATACTGAGATTATGATGCAGTGCTAGATTTCTTTGTTCGGAAAATTGTGGTTCAAGCAACATTGGTAATTTTAAACATTCAGGAGGTAATATAATCAACAAAAGTTGTCAGCTACATTTTCAAATACCTTTCATTTTCCATTTGGTTTTTAAACTGAATATCTGATATTTCAACATATTATACTTTTCATGCATGCATTCTTATTTGTTTGACCTACAAAGGCAATAATAAAGTGCATACTTATGTTTATCTTGTCTACTCCGTTTCTCACGTCATTTTTGGCACTGCATGGGTGGGATAGGTGTGTTCAGTAAACATATTTCTAGGCCAAGATTGGCAAATCTTTACAAATACTCTTTCCATACAGGTAAGTACTATGTAAATTTGACCACCAAGAATAAACTATCATTTAAACAGCTATAATTGAAAACTCGGCCATATATAATTCCAATTGAGGATAGTTTGGTATCCTTCTGGTTAGTGTTTATTGATATTCATTGCTCTCTTAAGAAATCTTTGATAGCAGCAGGGAAATCAGACAGTATTGTTGTGAATTTTTTAAATATTTTTAAATACAAATTGTCAAAAACATGAAGAAAAAATCAATGAAATGTAAAAGAAGTAGATATATGTAAATAGCATTCTTTATTTCTATAATTTACGTAAAGTTTTCATTCAAGAGCACATCAGTCTTTCAGTTCAAATAATATTTACCTTTATTTTCTTCACTCAACATCTCTGCTTACTGTCACTTTAAAATTAAAAGTCCTTAAAGGTCCTGCTGTGCTGGTGGTTTACAAATCTCATGAACATGCTAATGGTGTAGAAAGACTTGTCAGGAACTGAAAAATGGAGTAAAAAGTCCACAGACTAAACTGGCTGCTAGTGACAGGTTTCATTGTATGATCAGAGGTTGTAAGACTATAATAGTTAGAACAAAAAAAAGATATTGAAAATATGCACAATTTATTGTATCTAAAAAGAAAGAAAAGTGTGTGTATTTTACTTGCCCAATATTAATTTGTGTGTAATTTACTTGTCTAATATTGATTTGTGTGTATTTTACTTGCCCAATATTAATTTGTGTGTAATTTACTTGTCTAATATTGATTTGTGTGTATTTTACTTGCCCAATATTAATTTGTGTGTAATTTACTTGCCCAATATTGATCTGTGTGTATTTTACTTGTCCAATATTGATTTGTGTGTACTTTACTTGCCCAATATTGATCTGTGTGTATTTTACTTGCCCAATATTGATTTATGTGTATTTTACTTGCCCAGTATTGATTTGTGTGTATTTTACTTGTCTAATATTGATTTGTGTGTATTTTACTTGCCCAATCTTGATTTATGTGTATTTTACTTGCCCAATATTGATTTGTGTATATTTTTTTTTTACAGTATTGAATAGCTGTAATAGTTTGGAATTCGAGAGCTGATCTCATTATAGACAATTTCCACACATTTGCTGGATTATAATAACATTTCATTACAAGCATTAAACAAGGTGATCAATTTGACATTTTATTCAATTTTTTTCCACAATCACCCTTAGAAAATTAAGAAATGTAAACCTTCTTCTGTCAAAAGAAAGAAGCAATTCATTTGTATGACACAGTTGGATAGCGTGGACTTTAATTTACAGAACAATTCCTTTCATATTCAACCATGTTTCATTCTTTTCTCTCCATCAGTTTTTTACTCACCTTAATTTTGGTCTACTTTACCCTGGTGGCTATCATCATCTTTTCTCGATATATTCATTTTATTGTTTCTTTCACATCTTTCACTACATTCAAGGAATTAAAAAAATGCTTTCAGGACATGTAGATCACTTTGATCTATGTAGCGCTCATTGGTTTGTCATACTGTAATTGACCACTTTGAACTGTTGGTCAGGAACAGATCATTCAGTCCATTATCTAACCACAACCTTGTTTAATTGTGGGACAGGCAGTTGACCTATCAATCAGTTACATTGCTTAGGTATCACAGTTTGATTGATCATGACACTTTGGTCATGTTTGTTTTGGCAATGTTATATTATTTTAGGTTCAGGTTGGTATGAATGTTACAATGTTTACAAAATACAGATGAGATTTACAATGTCTACAAAATTGAAATCAGGCTTGAATGGTCTACACAAATCAGACTTACAAGGCCTACAAATTACAGATCAGACTTACAAGGCCTACAAATTACAGATCAGACTTACAAGGCCTACAAATTATAGATCAGACTTATAAGGTCTACAAATTACAGATCAGACTTACAAGGTCTACAAATTATAATTCATACTTACAAGGCCTACAAATTACAGATCAGACTTACAAGGCCAACAAATTACAGATCAGACTAAAGGCCTACAAATTACAGATCAGACTGAAAGGCATACAAATTACATATCAGACTTACAAGGCCTACAAATTACAGATCAGACTTACAAGGCATACAAATTACAGATCAGACTTACAAGGCCAACAAATTACAGATCAGACTAAAGGCCTACAAATTACAGATCAGACTGAAAGGCATACAAATTACATATCAGACTTACAAGGCCTACAAATTACAGATCAGACTTACAAGGTCTACAAATTACAGATCAGACTTACAAGGCCAACAAATTACAGATCAGACTAAAGGCCTACAAATTACAGATCAGACTGAAAGGCATATAAATTACATATCAGACTTACAAGGCCTACAAATTACAGATCAGACTTACAAGGTCTACAAATTACAGATCAAACTTATAAGGCCTACAAATTACAGATCAGACTTACAAGGTCTACAAATTAAAATGAGATTTACAAGATCTATAAATTATAGATCTAGTTTACAATGTCTACAAATTACAGATCAGACATACAAGGCCTACAAATTAAAGATCAGACTGAAAGGCTTACAAATTACAGATCAAATTTACAAGGCCTACATATTACAGATCAGACTTACAAGGTCTACAAATTACAGATCAGACTTACAAGGCCTACCAATTACAGATCAGGTTTATAATGTCTGCAAAATACAGATGAGATTTACAAGACCTACAAAATACAGATCAGACTTACAAGGTCTACAAATTACAGATGAAATTTACAATATCTATAAATCATAGATCTAGTTTACAATGTCTACAAATTACAGATCAGACTTACAAGGCCTACAAATTTCAGATCTAGTTTACAAGGCCCTACAAAATACACATGAGATGTACAACATGGTTCACAAATTACAGATCAGACTTACAAGGCCTACAAATTATAGAACAGGCTTACAAGGCCTACAAAATACAGATCATATTTATGAGGCCTATAAATTACAGATCAGTTTTACAAGGCCTACAAATTACAGATCAGATTTACAAGGCCTACAAATTACAGATCAGACTTACAAGGCCTACAAATCACTGATCATATTTACAAGGCCTACAAATTACAGATCAGTCTTACAAGGCCTACAAATTACAGATCAGATTTACAAGGCCTACAAATTATAGATCAGACTTACAAAGGCCTACAAACTACAGATAAGACTGACAGGCCTACACATTACAGATCAGACTCACAAGGCCTACACATTACAGATCAGACTCACAAGGCCTACAAATTACAGATCAGACTGAAAAAGGCAAAATTCCAGATAATTATACAGACCTACAATTGTTTTAATATTAACAGGACTTGTTTTGAAAAGTATGACATCTTCTCAGGTGGTTAGATCATTCATTTCAGATGTTGGTTTGAACCCTGGCCGTGTCATACTTCAAGACTTCTTAAAAATGGTACAAGGAGCTGCCTCACATACCACTGAATATTAACAGTTTAGTGTTAGGACTGCTTGGCCTTGTGTCAGGATACTGTTACTGGGTGTTAGGACTACTTGGCCTTGTGTCAGGATACTGTTACTGGGTGTTAGGACTGCTTGGCCTTGTGTCAGGATACTGTTACTGGGTGTTAGGACTACTTGGCCTTGTGTCAGGATACTGTTACTGGGTGGGACATGATTGAAGCAGCATGTCTGTGGCATGATGCCACAGTGCTAGACATAGCTATGAACTGTCACACTACAGACATTGTAGAAATGACTAAAATTGTTAAAGCTACATTAAAACAACTATTATATTATAATAAAGGAGAAGATATGTTAAAAGAAAGAAAGAAAGAAAGAAAGAAAGAAAGAAAGAAAGGGGAAAAAAGAAATTTTATTATGCCATGTAAATTTGACGAACAGTTAATTGCGGAAATTTCGTATTACAAAATGTTTGAAATTTCAAAATGTTAATGTATTCGGTGGGGCCAAAATGTTGTGATAATATAAATGTATGTCAGTGAAAGACCAGTGATATTGCAGACTGTTAATATATGGGGTTTTTTTGCCCTCAAACTTAATTATGCTCTTTAATAAAATAAACTTAAACTTAATTTATATTTAGAAATCGAGCTTGTCTGAGAAATAAATTAATCATAACTAGGGGAACCTGTCAACTGACTTGTTTTCATAGATGTTCAAGTCAACTGACATGTTTTCATAGATGTTCTAGATGATTTTTTTTAATTCATCAAAATTCTTCACCTGTTGTAGGAGTGTTGTGTTGATTATTAAATAATGTATTCAGTATTTTTTATGATAATTCAAAGGCAGCAATAAAAAAAATTTAAGTGATAGTTGGGTTTGTCATTAACAAGTGCATTGTGGAAGGATCTAAATCTATTACTTGGCATATCATGATCTATCTGCTTTGCTCTACTTTACAGTTTAAGAAAGGCATGTAGACCTTGATCTGGCCATACAAATTGCAATGTCAGTTTAGGGTCTATATTGTTTGTTTTGCTTGGGATTAGGAAAGCACACAGACATGGATCTGACAGTATAAAAATGCAGTGGCATATTAGGGTCATTGTTGTTTGTTCTTCTTGGAATTTCAAGAGTAGCACATAGATGCTTATATACCAGTGCACAATGCAATGACAGATCTGTGTCTATGCTGGGTTTTTTTGCTTGGAATTTTAAGAGGAGTGCATAGGTACTGATCTACCAGCAGAAAATGTAGTGTGAGATCCTGGTCTGTCCTTTTAGTTAGCTGGGAATTTTAAGAGGGATGCCTAGATTCAGACCTGCCAATACTAAATGCAGTGTCAGATCTGGGTGTATGATGCTTACAGTGCCTTGAGAATTTTACACTAATGAACAAAGTCAATACATAGCTAGTGGTACCAAATAAAGTAAATGTAGTTGAGCCCTTAAGAAGAAATCGACACCTGACACCATATCTTAAAATGTATCTATTTTAGCCTGTAGAATTTATTTTGTCAAGATCAGGCTGCCACCCTGCAAGATTTCCTAACATACAAAATCTGATGGATGAGTAATTTTATGAAAAGTCAAGAGTTGTCTGGTAGCATTCACAGTATATTGCCACTCTCATTATACTAAAGTCAGCAACAAATCTTCCAATAATAATGTTGTAGCTGAATGGGGTGGGTGGCATCTACATTGGGGAATTAGCTAGTAGATCCAACAAACAAATATCTAGGTTACATATTTTCTTTAATTCAAATTCAAACTGTCACTTCAGACCAGTTCTGCCTCTGATATATAGAGTGGATTTCACAGGAGACATACTGATATCATATTTCTGTAACTGGCTTGAATTGTTTCTGGTACATAGATCTGTGTTTCCTACATTAAACTAAACATTTGATATCTCACTAATGAGTTGTCTAGATGTTGATTTAAAAAAATATAAATGATTATAATATATCTGATCAGACTCACACTCACTTTCAACCTCTTCCACTAAATACAAATGTTAAATAAATGTGGTTTAAGTGTAAAGGTTGACAAAGATTGTCAGAGTTCAATTATAAAATATCTATTTCTTTAAAATCTATATCTGAGATATTCTTGCTAATTAGAGAAACATAAACTAATATATTTTCTCTAATATCATAATCATTTTCAAAATCTAAAACTAATTGTAAGTTCTGTAAATAATAATTTAATTAATTTGCAAAAACACAACTGCCTGTTCTCACTAGACTTAAACCAAAATGATTAATGTCCTTCAGGTCATGGGGTGAGTGTACTGTAAAGACTCTGCTTGTATTGTTTTGGAAGGAAACTGGAAAACAGTTAAATCATTTAAAAGTCCCTACTACAATACCAACATGTAGCATTTAGTAACAAATCTACTGAGAATGTATTCCCAATACTAAAGTCATTCAGTATCAAATCTTCCAATAATATAATACCAAAGTTCAGCATTTAGTAACAAATCTACTGAGAATGTATTCCCAATACCATTGGCATTCAGTAAAAAATCTACAAAAAACTTGTCCTCAGAATGTCATGTAAATGATAGGATTTGGCAAATAGCATGAAGTCTAAATGGAGTTTACTTTCATCACCAAAATTGTTTTCACATGGCAGAGCTAATGAAAATGCACTTTAGTAATCACCTGTTATTATTAATCATTAGTTAATCTCTAATACTCATGTAGTGGGCAAATATAGTAATAGATCAATATAGCAATAAGTCAATGCATCAGTAGGTCAATATAGGAGTAGGTCAATCTAGTAGTCAGTAAATATACCAGTAGGTCAATATATCAGAATGTAAATATAGCAATAGGTAAATCTATCAGTAGGTCAGTACAGCAGTAGATCAATGCAGCAGTGGTCAGTATTCAGTGGGTCATTATTGCAGTCTGCCAATATAGCATTGGGTCAATATAGCAATAGATCAATATAGCAATGGGTCAGTATTGTAATTAGTCATTATTGAAGCATGTCATTATAGCAATGGGTCAGTATTGTAATTAGTCATTATTGAAGTGTGTCAATATAGCAGTGGGTCATTATTACAGTATATTAATATAGCAGTGGGTCATTATTGCAATGGGTCATTATTACATTATGTCAATATAGCAGTATGTCAAAATAGCAGTGGGTCATTATTAGAGTGGGTCAATATAGCAGTGGGTCATTATTGCAGTATATCAATATAACAGTGGGTCATTATTGTGGTGAGTCAATATAGCAGTATGTCAATATAGTAGGTCAATATAGGACTAGGGCAATATTGCAGTATGTCAATATAGCAGTGGGTCATTATTGCAGTGGGTCAATATTGCAGTATGTCAATATAGCAGTGGGTCATTATTGCAGTGGGTCAATATTGCAGTATGTCAATATAGCAGTGGGTCATTATTGCAGTGGGTCAATATTGCAGTATGTCAATATAGCAGATCCTAAGGCTCTACAAGATTTAATAGGACACAACTCTACACTTCATGGATCCTAAGTATGTTCCTGAGATTCAGCACTGCTGACTCATTAGTCATCCATCATTTGATTGGAGGTTATTCATTGGAATATTTTTTCCTACCTGTTACACATTTGGTGTTTAATTGCTTTAGGTCTGATTGTAATTACTATAAGCTTAACTGTTTATTCTGTGTACAGATTACATATTAAAAGCATTTATATTTAATTTCTTGTGGTCTGTAATTACCCAATGTTTAACTGTTTATACTGTGTATGGTTACAGCCTGACAATATTTTAATTGTGTTTAATTGCTTGGAGTCTGATTGCAATTACTATATATTTAACTGTTAATATTGTGTACAGTCACAAAATGATAACATTCATAATGTATTTAATTTGCCTGGAGTCTGGATGTAATTACTATGTGCCTAACTGTTAATACTGTGTATGGTCAGACTTTTATTTTGGAGGTAATTGCTCAGAGTATTATTGTAATTACCATATTCCCAATTGTTTAAACAATGATTCCACAGTTTGACAGTGTCTAATTATAGCTGCCAATGATTCCACAGTTTGACAGTGTCTAATTATAGCTGCCAATGATTCCACAGTTTGACGGTGTCTACTTATAGCTGCCATTTGCTAAACTGTTGATACATTCTATGTTCACAAAATAGCAGAACTTACATTGGTATTAATTGCATGGAGTCAAAGTACAATTACTGTATTCCTAATTGTTAATACAATGTTTGTTAATTTATGTGTAAAAATAGATAATAAATTTTTTTATTTCAAAATCTAATTAATGTTACTGCAAACTGTAGCATAAGTAATTAATACTGAGCATGTTTCTAATCATTTCAACTATTTCAAGTTCTTGAGGTTTTTTTTATTCAAATTTACCTCCTGCTAAGTTTTAAAGATTCTGTATCATAACTAATATATTTGCTTAGAAAATATGTAGGCCTGCAGGCAGTGAAAGAGTTCAAGCTTCTATTCTGAGTGACTCAGTCATGACATCGAATTTAATCCACACGGATCAATTTTAAAAAAATTTATATTAAATTATCCCAACTTTTTAACTGTCATACTTCATTTAAAATTTTGTACTTAAAAATTGTGTAAAACGTTTTTATATGCCTCCATTGACAAGGACACTGAAACATTTGCATGATTGTTAGTATTAAATTCATATAAGATGATTTAATTCAGTAAATGTACATAGCATCATAAGATGTTGTCCAAATTACCTTCATTAGACAGTATTCATCTGTGATCACTTTTATTTTTGGTTTAGTGGAAGATTTACATAATGGTTAGGCTTTTTGTACATATCATAATTTGGTCCCCATTTTAAAACTTTGGCAAAACCCTCAAGCAATGTGTGTATGTTTTGGGATTTTTAATGTAGCTTTAACAGTTTTAGTCATATTGCTATCAGGTCTGCAGTGTGACAGTTTATAGTGATGTATATCACTGGGAAAACTTTAGGATGGTCCATTGAATTTCTGCTGAATTTAGTTTTGTAGCTTTATAAAGATGAAACCAAGATGGAGTTTGATTTTGAGTCATCCACGACATTATTAACAGTTGTGCCCCTTGAATTTCCATCTTCATGACTTTAGATTCCACAAATTACCAAATAATGCTTATTCAACCAAATTTGTATAACTGCATTGATGAGATTTAGAATGATTACAGTTTCCAGTGTTTCACAGTACATGTATTTAAAAGGTACTGGATTGGTTTTCACAACATAACCAATGATATTTTGATTTTATGGTCTTTAAATGCCTGTTTTCATGATTTTGTTTCCCATTTGTATGTCTCTCATGGCAGTGGTCTCTCAAGACAGGTTTTTTTTTAACTGTACTAGCATGTGATCATGATAACTGATAACATAATTATTGAATGGATTTTTATCATTTAACTATGTTTATGGACATACCTTAAATGGTAATACATTTTTGTCTCTCCAAAAATGTCACTTATAGACTGAATCAAACATGGCATGTAACATTATCTTGACATGATCTAAACCAGAGAATCAGTCCATTAGACAGAAGTGCTTTACTGTGGGTAGAGAATCAGTCCATTAGACAGAAGTGCTTTACTGTGGGTAGAGAATCAGTCCATTAGACAGAAGTGCTTTACTGTGGGTAGAGAATCAGTCCATTAGACAGAAGTGCTTTACTGTCGGTAGAGAATGGCTGACTTCTGTTAACATGCCTGTTGATATCAAAGATATAGGAACTGTGATGGGCAGTGATAAATTTAAGTTGCTAATTAAGCACTGAGAAATTTTGATCTTTTATCAAGTTGTTAAAAATAATGTCTAGCATTATTTCAGTACATATCAGAGAGTCATATCAAAATGGTACTAACTGCATGCAGCCTCTCTAGGAACAATGCATTAAGAGTTTGGTGTTTGGACTAGTCAGCCTGTTATCATGATAATTTGACTGATTTCAACATTAAGAGTTCGGTGTTTGGACTGGTCAGCCTGTTATCATGATAATTTGACTGAATTCAACATTAAGAGTTTGGTGTTTGGACTGGTCAGTCTGTTATCATGATAATTTGACTGATTTCAACATTAAAAGTTTGGTGTTTGGACTGGTCAGCCTGTTATCATGATAATTTGACTGATTTCAACATTAAGAGTTTGGTGTTTGGACTGGTCAGCCTGTTATCATGATAATTTGACTGATTTCAACATTAAGAGTTTTGTGTTTGGACTGGTCAGCCTGTTATCATGATAATTTGACTGATTTCAACATTAAGAGTTTGGTGTTTGGACTGGTCAGCCTGTTATCATGATAATTTGACTGATTTCAACATTAAGAGTTTGGTGTTTGGACTGGTCAGCCTGTTATCATGATAATTTGACTGATTTCAACATTAAGAGTTTGGTGTTTGGACTGGTCAGCCTGTTATCATGATAATTTGACTGATTTCAACATTAAGAGTTTTGGTGTTTGGACTGGTCAGCCTGTTATCATGATAATTTGACTGATTTCCACATTATCCTTCTGCAGCATGATGCCCCAATGCTAGAGATCACAATAAATTGCCACACTACAGAAATTATAGTGATATGAGTGAAATATTTTAAAATCTACATTACAAATCTAAATCACACACACATACAGACAGTACATAAATTGTGTACATGTTTTTATAAATCTGAGCATAATTAACTCCCATCTTTGGATCAAAAAGAAGGACTAATATATTACATAGTGGAACCAAATGTGATGTAAATACCACAAAAAGTACCAGGAAGTCTTTTGTCATGATTAGGTGCATAAATGAGTTAATTGTGTAATCTCAGATGTTATTTAGACAGAAATGACATAAAGGATAATCTGATATGTGTTTTTGTCAGAAATGGGTTGAACAGTAATCAGAGATGCTATTATGCCAGAAAACAGGTAATGGGTAATCTGAGATCTTATTTTGCCGCTGACAATAATGACAGATTTACTCATGAATGAAGCCGCAGTGTAGTAACTCATGTCAGTTATAAATTCGTGTTCCCTTTTTATAATGGGTCGAAATCAGGATGAATATGCCTTTAGAAATCAAAGAAAAGGCCAGACAATGTTTGCGAGGATAGGCTTTTTCATTATACGAGGAAATTAATAGTTTGGATTTTCCATTAAGATTTGGGGCATGCTTAGGAATAGGATAATGTGTCTTTATTCATGCACTACTGAGAGAGTGGATGGGTGTTCACCAAGTGATTTGAATTTTTAAGGTAGCTTAAACAATTTTTCAGTCATTCACTACAATGTCTGCAGTGTGGCAGTTTATAGTGATGTCTAGCATGGGAGCATCATGCATCATATCCCACTCATCCTGAAAACAGACAACCAGTCTAATACATGCACTAACCTCTTAATGCTGAGTGCCAAGCAAGGCAGCTGTTAGTACCAATTTTATATGTCTTTGGTATTACTTGGCAAGGGTTCAAACCTGCAATCTACTGTATCTGAGGCAGATACTCTTACCTGACTAGGCCACTGGACTACTGTGTGACACTTTTATTCTAAAGCATTCACAATTTTTAGACAACTCTCCCAATCTTCTCCATCCGCACCCACCCCACCCCCGAGATTGTGAAATAAGACTTTTTAAAATGGGAACCATGAATAAACATGGGAATTTCCAGGTAAATTGCTAATTGTCACACACAAATGGGAATTTCCAGGTAAATTGCTACCTAATTGTTACACACAACTGAGAGTTCAATGTCTATGACCAAACTTTTGATGTTTGTACTACAGTTTATTTTTCTGAGTATGTTACCATAATAACACAACATACTTGCACTTCTGGTTTCTACTCAAAGATATTCAAACCTCTGAGTTCTACTCAGACAAACTTAAATCTCTGATTTCTACTCTGACATAGTCAAACATCTAGTTTCCATCCAAATATTCACAGAGTTCTGATTTCTATCCCAACATACAGTTTTGATTTCTATCCCACACACACAGAGTTCTGCATGATTTCTATCCCAACATACAGATTTATAACTATATCCCAACATAGAGTTTTGATTTATATCCCAACATACAGAATTCTAATTTGTATCCCAACATACACATAGTTCTGATTTATATCCCAACATAGAGTTCTGATTTCTATCCCAACATACACAGTTCTGATTTTTAATTTAGAGTAATTAACATACACAAAGTTCTGATTTCTATCCCAACATTTAGAGAGCTCTGATTTCTATCCCAACATACACACTCAGTTCTGATTTCTATCCCAACATTCAGAGAGCTCTGATTTATATCCCAACATACAGAGTTCTGATTTCTATCCCTACATACACAGAGTTTTGATTTATATCCCAACATACACAGAGTTCTGATTTATATCCCAACATACACAGTTCTGATTTCTATCCCTACATACACAGAGTTCTGATTTATATCCCAACATACAGAGTTCTGATTTCTATCCCTACATACACAGAGTTTTGATTTATATCCCAACATACACAGAGTTCTGATTTCTACTCAGGCATACCTGTAGTCAGATTTGTCACAAATATCTAAGATGATTTCAATTTTCAGTCATTAAAAAGGATAAAAGCAGAGAAGAAATGGATGTATTTTAGATTCGTAAAAATTCTTTTTGACCATCTAAGAGCATCAGCACCTTCTGTTAGTTTTATAATGCATATGTTTTACTGACTCTTCAAAAATATGAAATCTCTTAAAAGGCATAAATTATAAAAAGAAAGAGAGCTTTTGTTCTTGTATACAAAATCTCCTTTTATTACTTATTGTAGTTTGCTTGAATGCGTGTTTAATAGTCGGCATTTTAAAATCAATTATCATATATTTCTATTGATGTCTTACACCATCTCAGTTTCAAAGGAAAGCATTGACACATCTGCTCTTATTTCTCTTGAATAAAGGTGATGACATTTACTGATAAGGTTAATTCATTGATACATAAGCAAAAAGATCCAGTGATAAACAGTGTGGACTTTTTTTTTACAAGGAGTGTATTGTACAGGGTGTTTGTAGTATCCCATTTTCTCAAGCTGGAGTTAGTTTTTATGTCACACAATAACCCAGAAAATAAACATTAAAAAAGGTATAAATATTCTCCATGTCAATCAACATATATTACTTACTAAGGCAAATACATGTACTTACAGAGCAAGCACACCATAACTTTAATTTGTTTTTGTGTTTTAATTATTGGATGTCATGCACTGTTAGATTTTAACTGATATAGTCTTTGATCCAACATTTTGTGACAGACTGTAACTTCAAATATTTATGCACTGATATTTACAAATTTTTACACACCCACTATAATGTGGATGGTAAATGATATGATAATATTGTAGCTACATCTAAACATGTTGGTAATCTGAGTTTTAGTTTTTTACACACCCACTATAAGGTGGATGGTATATGATAATATTGTAGGTACCTCTACACATGTTGGTAATCTAAGTTTCAGCTGACTTTTCCCATGATATTTTAGTTATTTTAATGCATGCCCTAACATAAATGTGAAAATAGCTAAAAATAGCTAAAGTAAATGTGAAAATAGCTTAAAAAAAACAGCAAATGTAAATGTGAAAATAGCTAACAAGAATAGCTAATGTAAATGTGAAAATAGCTAAAAATAGCTAAAGTAAATGTGAAAATAGCTTTAAAAAAACAGCTAATGTAAATGTGAAAATAGCTACAAATAGCTAAAGTAAATGTGAAAATAGCTTTAAAAAAACAGCTAATGTAAATGTGAAAATAGCTAATAAAAATAGCTAATGTAAATGTGAAAATAGCCACAAATAGCTAAAGTAAATGTGAAAATAGCTAACAAGAATAGCTAATGTAAATGTGAAAATAGCTAACAAGAATAGCTAATGTAAATGTGAAAATAGCTAACAAGAATAGCTAATGTAAATGTGAAAATAGCTACAAATAGCTAAAGTAAATGTGAAAATAACTTTCAAAAAACAGCTAATGTAAATGTGAAAATAGCTACAAATAGCTAAAGTAAATGTGAAAATAGCTTTAAAAAAACAGCTAATGTAAATGTGAAAATAGCTAACAAAAATAGCTAATGTAAATGTGAAAATAGCCACAAATAGCTAAAGTAAATGTGAAAATAGCTTTAAAAAAACAGCTAATGTAAATGTGAAAATAGCTAACAAGAATAGCTAATGTAAATGTGAAAATAGCTACAAATAGCTAAAGTAAATGTGAAAATAGCTTTAAAAAAACAGCTAATGTAAATGTGAAAATAGCTAACAAGAATAGCTAATGTAAATGTGAAAATAGCTAACAAGAATAGCTAATGTAAATGTGAAAATAGCTACAAATAGCTAAAGTAAATGTGAAAATAACTTTAAAAAAAACAGCTAATGTAAATGTGAAAATAGCTACAAATAGCTAAAGTAAATGTGAAAATAGCTTTAAAAAACAGCTAATGTAAATGTGAAAATAGCTAACAAAAATAGCTAATGTAAATGTGAAAATAGCCACAAATAGCTAAAGTAAATGTGAAAATAGCTTTAAAAAAACAGCTAATGTAAATGTGAAAATAGCTAACAAGAATAGCTAATGTAAATGTGAAAATAGCTACAAATAGCTAAAGTAAATGTGAAAATAGCTTTAAAAAAACAGCTAATGTAAATGTGAAAATAGCTAACAAGAATAGCTAATGTAAATGTGAAAATAGCTACAAATAGCTAAAGTAAATGTGAAAATAGCTTTAAAAAAACAGCTAATGTAAATGTGAAAATAGCTAACAAGAATAGCTAATGTAAATGTGAAAATAGCTACAAATAGCTAAAGTAAATGTGAAAATAGCTTTAAAAAAACAGCTAATGTAAATGTGAAAATAGCTAACAAGAATAGCTAATGTAAATGTGAAAATAGCTACAAATAGCTAAAGTAAATGTGAAAATAGCTTTAAAAACAGCTAATGTAAATGTGAAAATAGCTTAAAAACAGCTAATGTAAATGTAAAAATAGCTAACAAGAATAGCTAATGTAAATGTGAAAATAGCTACAAATAGCTAATGCGAATGTGAAAATAGCTAAAAGAGAAGGCTCATGTAAAATTTAAAAACTAATGTAATTTTATATAGCTAACAATAGCTTATGTAAATGTGAAAATAGCAAAGAATTGCTAGTTTAAATGTGACAATAGCTAAAAATCAGATGTAATATGTCAGTGATACCTCAGAATAACATTTTGGTTTACATCATTTCATACATGGGACATTTTCTGTTCCATGAACAAATCAATCATTTTATGTCAACATTGAGATAGCAGAAAGGACCATATTGTTTTTCTGCCATTGATCCTTGCATTATTTATAATCGGTTGAGCCATTCCGAAATCATTTTAGTATGAAAGCAGCAAAAAAAACTGCTAATAGTCTTTACATTTTACACATTTTAAAATGATCTGTAATAGCAGACCTAATTCACATTTTCAGTTCATTACAGCAATTATTTCATTTATTTTCACATTTTTGAACTGTTTGGGTTTAGATTAATATGACTAAACCGTGTTGATAATAAGACAGCAAAAAACCCATTTGAGAAAGACAAATGAAAGTTGATACTTGTAATTGATTCACATATACATGACCTAATTAAAATTTTAGACTATTATACCAGTTTGTTGTGGATTTAAAAAATGTATATATTTTTTAACTTTTTCAACATTTTTTACAACAATCTTCTGTAGCACAATCTTGAACAAATTTCCATGAGGTAGACAGATTAAGCTTAATGTAATTGTTTGTATACATAAAGGTATAATGTAATCAAATTTTATAATTGTTTGTAAGACACTGATTTGAATAGGTTTGGAACACAGTGTATTTCATGTTTAACAAATTTTATAATTGTTTATTAAACATTTTGATATGAATAGGTTTGGAACACAGTGTATTTCATGTTTTACAAACTATTATTTTGTGTACTTCTGGGGTTTTCAAACCAAACATCATTTCTAAAACAAAGCTGTCTTTATGCTATACATTCTTGTCAGACATTGTTTGTGTCGCTGTATAGAAATAAAATACATTAGATAATGAGCCATTATAGAAGTAAATTTACACATGGTACGCAATATGTCTTCCTCTGACAGCATAAATGCATCATACATATGGGTCAGCGGTTACATTTAACAAGACAAAAAAGTTTACCTGGTGTGTTATACTAATTATGTTAAATTGTCCTGGATGATTTATTGTCATGTTGTATGCGTTAATTAACATAAAACATATTTCGTTCTACCAGTTTTTTTGGCACATGAGAAAGGTAACCACCAACATACAATATCCTAGCATATAAAACAAAAAACCTGAAATTTATTGCTTTGGTAATTGGAAAGTACTGAGATCAGTCTGTATACTTGAATTTTCAGTTACATCTAGTATTTTTTTTTTTTGAAAATATAATGTCATTTCATGAAATAAGAAAACATGCATGAGGTGGTAATATTCTGATAGGATTACTTTCATCTTTTAATGTATGAATAAAACTGCATAAAATTATAAACTAAAACATACACAAGAATTCCCTCTAAATGAGGCAGGTAAACATGCACACAGAATATGGTTTTCATTGGATTCCATATACATATGTACTTGGCATGGCAAGACTACTACATTATTTAACACGAGGAAATTGTATTAAGTTCCTTGTACAGGAAGACAAATAAGTATTTGAGCTGGGCTTATCTGATGGTAGGATTTGAACTTCACCTATTTAGTTGCATAAATTATAGTTCTGGAAGAATTACCTTGAGCAATGTTCTGAATTGCTTATGTTTTTGGGATAAAAACAGAAGCATATTGATTTCTGGGGTCAAATGGTCAATTGTTTGTCACAGTGAGTAAAAGCAAAAAACTGGATTTTACATAACAATTTTAGTTCTAGATCATGGACCTTGATTAAAATTTGAAGAGGTTTTGTACTTAATGTAAGGAGCGTCCAGCTGAGTTTGGGCTCTAACAATCACAGTCATTGTTACTCAATAAAAAATAGGTTTTACAGAATCCATGATGCGAGTACAGTAGAGTACCTCCATCAATCCATGATGTTAGTATAGTACAGTACCTCAATCAGTCCATGATGTTAGTATAGTACAGTACCTCATCAATCAATGGAACAAGTATAGTAGAGTACCTCAATCAGTCCATGATGTTAGTATAGTACAGTACCTCATCAATCAATAGTAAAATTATAGTAGAGTACCTCAATCAGTCCATGATGTTAGTATAGTACAGTACCTCAATCAGTCCATGATGTTAGTATAGTACAGTACCTCATCAATCAATGGAACAAGTATAGTAGAGTACCTCAATCAGTCCATGTTGTTAGTATAGTACAGTACCTCAGGGTCGGACCTGCTATAGGGGCCCAGGGGGCCTGCCCCCCCCCCCCTTTAAAAAA
Organism: Unio delphinus; assembly: GCA_029339505.1. Lineage (NCBI taxonomy): Eukaryota > Metazoa > Mollusca > Bivalvia > Unionida > Unionidae > Unio > Unio delphinus. The sequence goes on from JAQISU010000069.1 coordinate 5,819,161, forward strand.
AAAAAAAAAAAACCTATTCACTGCTTTTGATAACAGTTGCAAAGGGGGTTCTGAACTTTTTAATTTTTTATTTATTTATTTATTCTTTTTAAATATTTTTTTAGTGTTTTTATAACATTGCAGTTTATAGTCACTTTTGTTAGATCCCTTTTTCAAAGGTTCAGATAGCACCAGATTGCACCATTTTGCATCCTTGCAAAAAAAAAAATCGGGGGGGGGGGGCGCAGGGGCCGGTCTAGAAGGCTCGGCGCTTCGTGCCTTCGCTTAACCCGATAACAGGTTTGGCCCCCCCCCCCCCTCTGAAAAACTTAGGTCTGGCCCTGAGTACCTCATCAATCAATGGAACAAGTCTAGTAGAGTACCTCATCAGTTCATGATGAAAGTACTATAGTACTTCCATCAATCCTTGATATGAGTACTGTTACGTGCTTAGGCTCGAATAAGCAGCAACACAGAAAGAGTGAAAACTAACAAGCTTGTATAAATTGAACAATGAATTTATTAAGTACAATTATTTTCATAAAATAAATAAACTTACAGTTTTAGAGAATCCAATCCAACATTAATCCAATATAGAATTCACAAAAATAATCCACTAATGGAATTGTAAGAGTCCTGATAAATAAATGTTCTAATAGTTCCAGGTTCGAATCTTGACGATGTAATCCAAAATGGCTGACAATGTCGCGTGATGCAGTTCTCGTTTAATTTATCATCCAAATGAATTATGAGCACATGTTTTCTCCTCCAAATAGATAATAAATCCTTTCTTCAATGAATTGACATGAAGTCCAGAACAAGATAATAAAAATTATAACTCAAACATGAATACACAACTGTTCATTTTAAAGCCCAAAATTCTACTGAATCTCTCTTCCAGTACAATGATTTAAATACCCGTTTTTAATATGTAAATAAGGGATCACGTGATTTTCTAGAAATTGATAGAAGGTCAGAGGAAGAGTCTACCTTCACCTAGTCACGTAATAATAAAATGATCCAGAAGAAAATAAGCCACGAATAACTAAAAATAAAAAGTTGTCCTTGAAATTAACCAATAGTTTTAGAAGCTTGTTTACAATGTCCAAAGCAAGGTCAGGAATTAGATCAACAAGCCAAGGTCAAAACTTGTTTACAATTAGAACCCAGGTCAGCCTGAATTTTCCAGAAAAAACCAAACTAATGAATATCAAACCCCAAATAACAAATTTGGACTTAACAATAAAAAATAAATAAATTAAATCCAATAGCCGTAACAGTACAGTACATTACCTCCATCAATCCATGATGTCAGTACAGTAATGTACCACCGTTAGACCATGATACGAGTATAGATTAGTACTTCCATAAAACCATGATATCAGTACAGTATCTCCATCAATCCATGATATGAGTAAAGTACCACCATAAATCCATTGAGTGAGTATAGTAAAGTATCTCCATCAGTCCATGATGTTTGTACAGTACAGTAATTCCATCAACCTATGATATGAGTACAGTATCTACATCAATTCTTGATATGAGTACAATAGGTATCGGTAAATCCATCAATTCATGACATGAATACAGTACAGTATCTCCACCCCTACGAAATGATCATGAAAAATTCATGAACTGTCATGAACCGTTCTTGAATGGTTCATGAACCATCCATGAAAGTTCATCAAAAGGTTCATGAACCATTCATGATCATACATGAACTGAAAATGGTCAGTTCATGAAATTATGAGTTCATGAATGTTCATGAACCAATACATCACAACTGTTCTTGAACAGTTCATGAATGTTCATGAACCAATACACCACAACTGTTCTTGAACAGTTCATGAACCAATACATCACAACTGTTCTTGAACAGTTCATGAACATTCATGAACCAATACACCACAACTGTTCTTGAACAGTTCATGAACGTTCATGAACCAATACATCACAACTGTTCTTAAACAGAATTCATGAACAGTTCATGAATATTCATGAACTGTTCATAAAAGTTCACAAATTGGGTCATTATCATTCATGAACATATTCATGAGTTATGATGAACAAATTTTCTCTTGAATGATTCATATCTTCATGAGCAGTTCTTATTTAGAAATACACATGGACTGTAGTTGATTATAACTCACATACAACTTATTTCATCCTGAATCATCACCTTAAATGTGGGGTTATACAACAGTAAAAATAAAATGCAATATATTATTTAACAAAACAATATTTAATTTCAAATAAATTTCTAATATTTAACAAAGAACATGTATTGTAAATTGGCAAGCTTATTCTTTTTTAAATATTTGGATCTTTAACATTTTTTCAGCATTCACTATTTAATGTCTCTTCCATCTTGTCCATAGAACCATCCAGTTTTCAAATTTTCCTCCATATCTCACAAACTTCATCCCCTAATAATTTTACTTTTCTGCTGTCTGATCTGAAAGATAAAGTTAGTTAATTACAGATAACCTATGAGTATCTTCGTCTTGAGCTTTTACTAGCACATTATTTTTGTACACCACTTTATTTACTGGAATAATTGAGATCCAACTCAAAAACTATTTCATCCCTTACACTAAGTCTTAACACAACATTTGAGAAATTGTATTGGAAAATTTTGTCACTGTTTTAATATTTTTACTGAAATTGGAGTCATGTTTTGATCAATAGAATATGACAGACTGTTTTGACAACATCGTTACACGAAAAATCCTTATATTATTTCATGCTTTCAAAGCTTTTCGCCATTTTCTATTGATAAAATGTCAGACTTGTGTCACATAGGTCCTTAGTATGCATCCACTCCAACTTCACGTGCTTCTATCTGCTTCCGGTTTCATCCCGTGTATAATTTGACACAGTAACGATTTTAGTTTTCTTGTTTTAAATTACCAAATTACATCAGATCATAGAAATAGTAATGTCAGGGAAAAGAAAACGATATCGATACCAGGTCTATTATCGAGATCGAAAGGGGGGTGGGGGTGTTTAGTGATTTTCAAACTTCGATGAGCAAGTTTAAATTAGGTCTGAATAAAATCATGTATCATTAGCTTGGTTAAAACTAATATGACATAAAAGCCAATAAAATATACATTTATATAACTTTCACTGAAATAAGCACAAAAGACCAAGAAAAAAATTATTCACCGTAATTGTAACGATCCTAGCTGCCAAAGCTGGGTACACTTTTCCGTCTAATTTTGTTCTCACCGAATCATTTCCTTCATAATCGCTTCTCAGCACTTCTACTTATTTAAGAAAATGATATTGAAAATATTCTCATCTATCCATTCCATGAGAATCCAGTGTTTTATTCGAGGTTTTAACATGTTACAGAGTTGACGGCGTGCTTTTTCGTTAGTTGAGAAAAGTCAGATCTGCAGCTGAAATCTTGCGCGTATATTAACCAATCACATCACTTCTTCTTTCACGATCGTCTAATCAGAACAATCATTGTTTACATAGTTCGGTTTTTATGACACATTGGTAACCAGCGACCAAGTCAATATAATAAAATTTAAATTATGCAGTTTATGACAGTAATGGCCAAAAACATTAGAACAAAGTCATTAAAAGCTTTTATAACAAATACATTTTGTTCATGCTGGCCAGAAAATATTTTACCATATTAATCCAGAACTATTCAGGTAAAGAACACAATTATGAACATTTTATCATATCATTTAAAAATGAAAAATATTTACATTTATTTATATTTCAATAATATGGTGAGAAGTTTGTATCATGAATTTTCATGAACATTTTATGAATATAATTATATGGAAATTTCATCTACATTTTTTAATAATTTCTTGCTGGTGCATCAAAGTACTTATTCATCAACCAAATATTTGAAGGAACTTAAAAGATGTTAAAATAGTTCATAAAATTTCATCAGTGTGTTCATGAACTTCAAGTACATGATTCATCAATATTTGTTCATGAACTAAAATGGTGAACTGATCATGAACACTTCAAGAACATTCATGAACATTCATGAACAGTTCATGATTGTTCATGAAGTCATGAATTTATTTACGTAGGGGTATGAATCCATGATGCTTGTACAGTTGTTGTTATTGTTGTTGTAGTAGTAGGGTTTAATGCCATTTTTCAGCACATGATTGGCTATACATGGCGGCCAGTATTATTGGTGGAGGAAGAACCCGGGAAAACCCCCTGAAAGAACCACTGACCCACGAAAAGCTACTGGCAAGCTTCTCACATGACTACATTAGCCGAATCTTAGACTCGAACCCACGCAGACAGAGGCAAGATTGCAGTGATCCATAGCGGAGAGCGCTTTAGACCACTTGGCCACTTGAGGCCCCTGTTTGTACAGTACATCTCCATGATATCAGTATAATAAGTGCCTCCATCAATCCATGATATGATTACAGTACAGTATCTCCATCAATCCATGATGTTTGTACAGTACAGTGTCTCCATCAATCCATGAAGTGAGTACAGTACAATATTTCCATCAATTCATGAGTATAATAAGTACCTCCTTCAATCTATGAAGTGAATACAGTACAGTATCTTCATCAATCCATGATAGCAATACAGTACAGTATCTCCATCAGTCCATGAAGTGGGTACAATACAGTATCACCATCAGTCCATGAAGTGAGTACAGTACAGTCCCTCTACCAATCCATGAAGTGAGTACAGTACAGTTTCTCTATCAATCCATGAAATGAGTACAGTACAGTACTTCTACTCACCAATCCATGAAGTGAGTACAGTACAGTTCCTCTATCAATCCATGAAATGAGTACAGTACAGTACTTCTACCAATCCACAATTACAGTACCACTTTCAGTTGATGGCATTTTCATTTTGGCAGAATGAGTAGTGATCATATTACCATTGGAATTCAGACAAATTTCTTGTACGTTTCATGTTCAACAAGATCCCATAGGTTTATAATGTCATCAGTCCATGCAATCATCAATAAGCAAATAATAATCCCTACTTTTCTCAAAAGACTCCAAAAAATATTGTTATATTTACCTGCCTTATGTACTTGCATATATGTACAGTCCAACTGCATACTGAACATAGACCTCCCATTACATAAGTACAGTCCAACTGCATACTGAACATAGACCTCCCATCACATAAGTACAGTCCAACTGCATACTGAACATAGACCTCCCATCACATAAGTACAGTGCAACTGCATACTGAACATAGACCTCCCATCGCATAAGTACAGTCCAACTGCATACTGAACATAGACCTCCCATCACATAAGTACAGTCCAACTGCATACTGAACATAGACCTCCCATCACATAAGTACAGTCCAACTGCATACTGAACATAGACCTCCCATCACATAATGGTCCAGCAGATCTGGGTCTATGAAATGTTTGGAAAAACCAAACAGCCTATATCCTGATCTGCCATTACATTAAAAACCAAACAGCCTATATCCTGATCTGCCATTACATTATTCAACAACAGAACAGGGTCACGGTAGCTTGACGTTGAACTAGAAGCCAGTATAGATTGTATCATAGTAGACTACTTATATCTGTGTGTGTTTTGTTTCCATCCAAAATCAAGGTTTTTGATGTTAACATCAATCAAATGGGAATTCAAAAGAAAATCTCCATGCGGAAAGTTTAAGTTGTGTAATAAGTGACATGTTGTTTAAAGTTTGTCAGCCATGAGGTCTTTGATCACCAAAATCATAACATGAGATCATCGTTGAGATGTATAACCATGATATGATCTACAAACATTTGAAGAAGAAAAAACTAGTAAATAAAATTATCTTGTCTTTAAAGTGACAGTTCATTTTCTTAAGATCTTTTGGGTGAAATTTGTTTTGTAATGAAGTTAGATAAAACATCTGTACCCAATATTGTGTGTGATGAAAAATGTATGTGCATTTGAAAAACAAACACTCAATTTTCTTTGTGTTGTTACTTTTGTTAAGTAGAATTAGTTTATATGGATGGAGACAGAGCTGCATTAGATCATTGGTCAGTGTGATGGATATGCAACTGAGAGGTTGTAGGTTTGAACTCTGTCATCATATCAGCTACTATTAGTGTCCTTTGGCTGGGCACTTCACTCGATTTGCCCCAAACCAAACCGAAGCGGAATGATCAATTAATTTCCCCATTTAAGAAATATCACTAAAACAAATTACACACGAAGGTGTACTTTATTGAAAAACCATATGTTTCAGAATACAGAGTACACTACATTTTTTCTGGTGAGTCATAAGCAAATTTTGGATAAAATTGCAAGTGTGCAAGTAATCAGAACAAACAAGATAATGCCAGATAACTGCAATAAAGTAAATGTATACTTAAATATGCTTCTATCACAAGTAGAAAGGTAGGTTATATTTAATTCCCCAAGTGTCATCAAACAGCAGTATATCTACTTCACTGCTAAATATGATTTAGGTGTGTCCTGTTTGATTGCAATTGCTAAATTCAGTGCCTAAAGGTAATTTTGGGTAAGTTCATTATAGTGTAAAGTGAGACACCAGCAGCACCACTGTTAGCAGTTAATGTCTGGGTTTAAAAGTGCTTGAATTTTAGATCAGCTTGAAAAGGTTCTTGAAAAGTGTTGAAAAATGCTAATTAGTCCGTTCAAAAGCATTATAATTTCAAACAAAAACAAGCCATGGCCAAGCATTAGTTTATGGATATAAAATATCAAGAAAAAAAGGACCCACATGTCGGAAAGTAGAGCTTCTTGGATATGCATTTGTCAAGGCTAATTACTGATTTACTGAGAATTTAAAATTGGCTTTCTTATGCTCTCATTGGGTATTTAATCACCTCATGTTATTTAAATTAAAATTACAAATTGATGACTACTTTACATGTTTGTGATGTAGCTTCTCATGGGTTGGTGGTTCTTTATGGGGTTTTTACCAGGTTCTTCCTCCACTATTAAAATTGGCCACCAATGTGTAGCCTAACATGTGCTGAAAAATGATGTTAAACCCTTCAACAACAAAATAATTGTGATGCTGAGACCTGTAGTCTGATGACAGTAGTGAAAAGCACAGAAAGAATGATATATTAGCAATACTAATGAATTTATAATAGCTCGGACTTAAATGAAAACCCAGTGAACCTGAAATTCAGGCAAAATAGGTGTAGATGAGGATATTGTTAATTATGTGTAGATATTGTAAATTGCAATATTTTTGCATCATCAAAATTCAGCAAAGTTAGATACACCAAATTTTTTTGAATTATTGAAATCAAAACTTAATATGCTTACAGTAATGATGAGCTTTCACCACCACAAAATTTTAACAAAAATAATATTGAGGGAAAAATTTGTTTACTCACTAAATTTATTAAAATGTTATGCTTAGTGATATATTGTAACATGACATAGATATGAAAATACCGTATGGTGAACCAAAAGCTACATTGATATGTTTATGCAATTTCGGCATGCAAAGGGTTAAACATTACTTTTGCTGCAGTGAGGTCGGAAGGTACAAGATTAAGTTATCAAGCTGGTTAATGATGAATTTGATAAGATTTACATGTTCATTCAATTTAAGTACATGTACATACACTGCCTTTAAAAAACTTGACTTCAGCTCATATGACATGTTATGTACCATTTATTCTTGTTTCAATGTTTGGTCCAACTGCAAAGGCCATAAACCCAGATCATATAATGTGCCAGCATTATTGGGGTCTATTTTGTTTATTCTATTGATTTCTCTCAACAAACATCAAAGACCTATACCTGCTAGTATGTCATGCAGTGAAATCTGGGTCTATACAGTTTGGATTAAGCTCTAACTTGTTCACAAGTATTTATGGTACATTAACATTTCCTGCATTTCAAAATTACATTTCAAAAGATGATGGCTGGTTTGTTGAAACTGTCAATATTGCAAATGGCACTTTTGTTCCAGTACTTTAACTCAATGAATTGGAAAGAAGAATTTCTTCAAAATTGCAATGTGGCAATTTAATGGGCCATTACATTTAAGGCAAAGTGTAAGATCATTTTTCTCAATATTGTCATTGCTTCACTGCACATTTACTATTCCATCAAAATCGGCTGTTGTCCATGTGTCTGAAAAAAGTATAAAGAGAGTCATCCATGATCTTATGGACTGAATAAAGACAAATTAATATACTTGTCAAATCAAGCAATCTTGCATGCCATAGTTGTTGGAAATGTGCTCTTGTTATTAATGTAGGATGTCTGATTTTTGTATGTGATTTAATAAATTTTCCTATGGTGAATTTAACACGATACACATAAACGCACAGCCATCCATCTTATTGGCTGAATATGTCAGCACTCTGGATGCCTTATCTCTCATTTTATTTTGATCAAACTTTTAAAGTACATGCTTATATGATCATGACCTAGCTTATATGATCATGACCTAGCTTATATGATCATGACCTAGCCTATATGATCACGAGCTAGCTTATATGATCATGACCTAGCTTATATGATCATGACCTAGCTTATATGATCATGACCTAGCTTATATGATCACAACCTAGCTTATATGATCATGACCTAGCCTATATGATCACGAGCTAGCTTATATGATCATGACCTAGCTTATATGATCATGACCTAGCTTATATGATCATGACCTAGCTTATATGATCAAGACCTAGCTTATATGATCATGACCTAGCCTATATGATCATGACCTAGCTTATATGATCATGACCTAGCCTATATGATCATGACCTAGCTTATATGATCACGAGCTAGCTTATATGATCATGACCTAGCTTATATGATCATGACCTAGCTTATATGATCATGACCTAGCTTATATGATCAAGACCTAGCTTATATGATCATGACCTAGCTTATATGATCATGACCTAGCTTATATGATCAAGACCTAGTTTATATGATCATGACCTAGCTTATATGATCACGACCTAGCTTATATGATCACGACCTAACTTATATGATCATGACCTAGCTTATATGATCATGACCTAGCTTATATGATCATGACCTAGCTTATATGATCATGACCTAGCTTATATGATCATGACCTAGCTTATATGATCATGACCTAGCTTATATGATCACGACCTAGCTTATATGATCAAGACCTAGCTTATATGATCATGACCTAGCTTATATGATCACGACCTAGCTTATATGATCATGACCTAGCTTATATGATCATGACCTAGCTTATATGATCATGACCTAGCTTATATGATCACGACCTAGCTTATATGATCATGACCTAGCTTATATGATCATGACCTAGCTTATATGATCAAGACCTAGCTTATATGATCATGACCTAGCTTATATGATCATGACCTAGCTTATATGACCATGACCTAGCTTATATGATCAAGACCTAGCTTATATGATCACGACCTAGTTTATATGATCAAGACCTAGCTTATATGATCATGACCTAGCTTATATGATCATGACCTAGCTTATATGATCATGACCTAGCTTATATGATCATGACCTAGCTTATATGATCATGACCTAGCTTATATGATCAAGACCTAGCTTATATGATCACGACCTAGCTATGATCAAGACCTAGCTTATATGATCATGACCTAGCTTATATGATCACGACCTAGCTTATATGATCAAGACCTAGCTTATATGATCACGACCTAGCTTATATGATCATGACCTAGCTTATATGATCATGACCTAGCTTATATGATCATGACCTAGCTTATATGATCATGACCTAGCTTATATGATCAAGACCTAGCTTATATGATCATGACCTAGCTTATGTGATCACGACCTAGCTTATATGATCAAGACCTAGCTTATATGATCACGACCTAGCTTATATGATCATGACCTAGCTTATGTGATCAAGACCTAGCTTATGTGATCATGACCTAGCTTATGTGATCACAACCTAGCTTATGTGATCAAGATCTAGCTTATATGATCACAACCTAGCTTATATGTCCTTACCTCTGCATGTTGATAACAACAGTTAAGTTTGTAAAATTCTTATGGTTTTGCATAAAAATGACTTCAAGTTGCCTTGATAATTGACTCTTTTATGTTGAATTTCCAGGGCATTAGTGCTACACATAATCATTACAACATCTTCCACGGTATTTAAGATAGCTGTTAATTAAGTTCATCAGTAAATTAGTAAATTTAATTAGTTCTGTTCACAATTCACAAGATTTCTAATGACAATGGACACCTTTCCTATAACTCTGTTATAAACCAAAGAAAAGTTAAAAATAAATTTATGATACATTAGTGTGATAGTAATGTTTCACATGTGTGTATTACCATATAGGAGATCTGATAGACTGTTAATAGCTGATTTACTGGAACAAGTCTAACATATTCTTTTGTTCCGTGTTAACTGAAGTTTGACTGTTTTGGGAGGAGACATAGGCTTTGTTAAACAGAATTATGTTTACAAAATTGGTGGGGAAGGTAAGAGGGGAGAATATAGCAAGTTTTTCCAGTGTACAGATAGATCTAACAACTGACGATGACTGAGTTCTCGACAAGACAACACCATACATCATTTTTATATATAATAATTGTCAATGGAGTGGAGCATAGTGTGATACCCCCAAGGTTTTATTTCATTTGCTTAAAGGGAAAATGTGGGAATAAAAGCCTTAAAGATGTAAATCTTTCATTAAATATCTGATACCACCCTTCCTGGCATGGACATTAAGGAAGGTGATTTCATCAGTTCAATTTGTTCAGTGCAGCAATTCAATATATGGGATTGTTCAGGCTGTTTCCAATTACCTCCATTTTGGATTGATGATACTATAGCTACTGAATTCGGAGAAGATGGAATATTTTTAATTGTTTTACTCTTGGGTATAACATTTGACATGACCGTAGCATGCATGAGTTCATCAAAATTATGTTTGAAAGTGATTGCAAGAAAAACTCCATTTTGGCATTGCTAATTAGTTTTGAATGAAAAGAATTTGAAAGGGATTGACAAAGTCATTTTTAGACATGCATCAAGATTTATTATCCACATAGTGAGGTGCATGAAAAGTTAACATTTGAAAATGACTCATCGTACTGTACTTCTTAACCTCTTTGTACTAATTAGTGAGTCTGCCTATCACTCATTACTTTTTCAACCGTAGGTGTAACATTATATAAACACCTGATTGTTCTTTTGTGTGATAGCATTATTATTGTCCCATTATGGACTGGTAGCAGTTGCATTTCTCAGGTAACGATGGTAGGACGATTTCTTTGATCATGGAAATAACAGATACAGTAATTCACCGAAAGTAAGCAAGATACTTATGTGAAATGTACACTTACTAGATAAAAATGTGCAAGTTATCACCTTGCATAACCTGTTTAGCTACCTGTAATTTTCACACAGGTAAAATAGAAATGAAAGTTTTGAATCATGTTCACACCTTTTGATTATTCTTTAAACTGCATACTTGAAGCATTGATTATTTAGTAAGCTCTCGGGTGAAGGAGATCTTCATTTCCTAAGGATGGACAAAATTCAAAATCTGGCTGGCAAAAATACAAATCCCTGTGTATATGTCTGTGTTAAACTTGTGATAAGTGCTTACAGGTCCTGCTAAATATGTCAGCTGAAACTTCATGGCAAACCAAAACTTTTTACATGTTAACTGAACTGTTATTATTTTGACCTGATCTTTATCTCCAGAAAATTCATCCAGCAGCGAAACTTCATTTTACCACCAGAATTTGAAGCTTTATAAAGCATGTGCACTTAAGATTAGGTTGAAGCGCAGCTGGACTGATTGTATATATATATATATATATATATATAATATCTTGTAGTTGAAATGAAAATTATAATTAAAAGACAACATTGTGACCATAAAAATATCATCAAGATAATTGATTTAATTGCATAAATAGTTAATATATCCCTATCGGAAGTCAGTGTCATAATATGCTATTGATGGGATGATCAGATTTGGATTCTTGCGGGAAGGATATATTTCAATCAATCAATTGCCTGTCAGTTTAGTGAGCAGCAAGTCAGGCACTATCATAAGGAAGGTATTTGAATACAAGGGGCACCTTCCACTTTCCTGATGTGAGCATAAAATATTTTCAGATTTGACAATATGATTTCAGTTGAGATTTTTAATGGCTTAGCTTGGCTGATCTTTTTGCATTGAAGTGTTGGAGCCACAGACGACTTACCTTTGTGAATTTGTAATTTTATGTTTATGGTGACAGACATGCAGGTTTTGTGTTAAGTTAACTGATACTGTTGGATGGCTGGCTTTGAACGGACACCAAACATACAGGGGAATTTTAGTAAGCATTTATTGTTGAGGATCTACCTGTCATCAAAATCTATTTATAAACTAGACTAATGAACAACTAGTTAGTACTTATTATATATGGCATCAACTCTGCTGGGAACCATATTCCAGAAACAGTCCATAGGTTCCAGACATGTGCTGTAAATAAACAGTGTGTAGGCCATTTTGGACAGATTCTAGAGCTTGGATTAATATCATTTTAAGGATTTGTGCACTATTTAAGTACCATGTGGAATTCAGCTCTAAATATTCCTCTTGTTGATTTTAATGATGTGACAATGACTGGATAATATTCCTGTATGGATTAATGGGGATTATCAGTCAGTGTGCCAATATGAGGTAGTTATAGAGGGTTATCAGCCAGTGTGCCAATACGAGGTAGTTATTGAGGGTTATCAGCCAGTGTGCCAGTTTGAGGTAGTTATAGAGGGTTATCAGCCAGTGTGCCAATATGAGGTAGTTATAGAGGGTTATCAGCCAGTGTGCCAGTATGAGGTAGTTATTGAGGATTATCAGCCAGTGTGCCAATATGAGGTAGTTATTGAGGATTATCAGCCAGTGTGCCAATATGAGGTAGTTATTGAGGATTATCAATCACAATACCAATATGAGGTACTGATATACTACATAAGACCAAACAGTCTTTCATACTTTGCATTCCTTGGCTACTTATATATGTGAAATAATTAGTGTAATTTTTTGATTGTGGATATTTACAAATAAAATGGAATTACATCAGCAAGAGATCAAACATCAATAATTTTACAAGGATGTGTTGATGGTCATCATTACATAGAGGAAGTATTATAGAAAGAAGAAATAATGCCCTGTCTTTCTCATGTGAAGCATGTCTGAAAATTTGAATAGATAAAAACTGTGGTCAGCTATACACTTACACAAGACTTGTTAATTTTACAAGTGAGTAGCAATATACAGAGACTAGTATATGCTGAACCTATTGGTCAACTGTCCTTCTGTGAACACCACTTGACCCTGTAAGGTGACATTAATATATGTTTTTATGTATCTTGGAATTAGTATCTTCTACAATAACTGTCCTTACTCCTCAGATAAAATGACATATTTATGGAGCAGCTAATCATGTGGTCAGTGGTGTGTGTTATGTACATTATTACATATTGCTGTTGGTCATCTGGTAGAAACTGACAAGTGTCAGTTAACTACTAGAAACAGATTCCTGTCAGTCATTACTACCCATGACCTTATTATGTGACCTTAAGAAAATCTGTTAATGATTTCATCAAGAAATTATTTGAAGAAGAGGATGCAAGTTTTCATTGGGCTTTTATTGGAATTGATGGGTTTTTATTGGAATTGATGGACTTCTGTTTGAAATCGAGGGAGCTTTGCATTGATCATCAGAGAGTAGTTGCAGAGTTGTGGTTTGTTGTCAGTTGGTACATGAATAATACATAGTAAGGAATTAATTTATTCCCTTGAGTTAAATCTGACTAATCAAAGATCACATAGGAACTTGAATGATTATTCTGATATATTTATCAATTTCTTTTTTATTTCCTTAAATTTGTAAAACAAAACTTTCTTTTGCTTTTAATTTGGCATATGTAAAGATTTGTGAAAGGAAAAATGCCAAAGCCCAAGAAAAAGGAGTTTTCTTCACTGAAAGTGAAGCAAAAGAAAAGACCAAGCTTAATGAAACAGCTGTCACAGCCGTTTTACAGTGCCAAGAAAAAAAACAAATTTGTCAATGGAGTTCATCCACTACCCAACTCTTCTGCAAAAATGCAAAATGAAAAGGAACTGATTTTAGTTGTGGATGACAACCTGTTTGTTCCCTTGAGGAGGGAGATTGATGAAGAAAAGATATTTGCATTAGCACAGGAAGAAACATTAGAACCCCTCATTGGGCCAAATCTGTTGAAATTGAAAATTGAGCCACATGAAATGTATTCTAGCGTGGACAGTGGATATGCTTCTCCGCCAGTTCAAGGAGACTTCCATACGATACCAAAAGGGATTCTGAAAAAGATGTCCCCCACTTTATCAAACCAAGTCTCAGATGCATCTTCCATCAGTCCCTCTGTGACATCCAGTGAGAAGATTGGGGAAGTATTTTCTTTGCCTTTCAATGCTAACTACTGTTCTGCTAACATTTCTGTTGGCACCAAAAATGGATCCTCAGGGCTCCAGAATGAAAGACCAATGTCCCCGAGTGGGCAATCGATGTCTCCAATGGCAAGGGCTTTTTCCCAAAATAATAGACCATTGTCACCAAATGAAACACCCTCATCACCTCATGAAAGGCCCATGTCCCCTTATGGCATGGCAGCCATCGAAGATGCGTTTGATCTCCTTGATAGTATTATTGAAGAGAATGGACAAAATTGTTTGAACACTGGTGCCACTTTAGCTGCTAAAAGAAAAGTAGTCAAAAAGAGTGTATCCTTTGGTCATGTGACTGAAATTCAAAAGATTTGTAATGATTTTGATGACACATTTGAGGACCTAGCTGTGGTCAGGAAAAGTGTTTCCTTTGACAGATTAGATGAATTAAAAGAGGAGAGTGAGTATTCAAAAGAAATTGAGGAGAACCACAATGACCTGTCCCAAAGTAACAGACGATTAGCTTCATTAGATAATGTTATTTCACATGAGTGCCACAGGGATAATGTAATTTCACACGAGTGCCATGGTGATATTTCTGACTTAAAAGACATAGGTCACTTAACATGTGAAGTTGAATTGAAAATGATAGAAATTACACCTCTGCCCTCTGACCCTGCTGCCATGGAACATGATCTGTCCATCAGTACAGTACTACAGTCTTTTCAAATAATGGTGAGTTTTTTTTAAAACACTTATATATTAAAATCAGTAAATGGGAACATCATAAGGTCAATCCATTGGTTGACATTAGCTATATTTTTATATTTCCTAATTAACACAGATGGAACTTACTATATTCAGAGAGCAAGCAAGAATAAAGGATATTTAACACTTTAAGGTACTGATGTGGGGTGAAGTAGAAAAAATACATAAGACATAAGTAAGGATAGATACATCGAGATTAGTGTGATTGTGTCCCTTGTTCATTAGACAGTATTCGACTCCAAACCTTACTATAACTGATCTCACTGGTCATTAAACAGTAACATTTTCAATATGGAGTAACACTGAGTAATGCACAAAATGCTGAGTTAAATGCTTTATATTAGTGGACAAGGAAAAATGAAAAAAAAAGCAGCAGAAGCAAAGTTATAATACAGTACTTTAAATAAGTTAAGATTGAAGCTGCAAGCTAGGTAAGATGTAGTAAAAGATAGAAAATACAGCAACCACAAAGTTATATACACGGTCAGCAAAGTTACAGGATCACCATGTTAGATACAGTGTCACCATATTAGATACAGTGTCACCATATTAGATACAGTGTCACCATGTTAGATACAGTGTCACCATGTTAAATACAGTGTCACCATGTTAGATACAGTGTCACCATATTAGATACAGTGTCACCATGTTAGATACAGTATCACCATATTAGATACAGTGTCACCATGTTAGATACAGTGTCACCATGTTAGATACAGTGTCACCATGTTAGATACAGTGTCACCATATTAGATACAGTGTCACCATATTAGATACAGTGTCAGTGTCATCATTGTTAAATTGTCACCAATGTTAGATACAGTGTCAAGTTAGCTAGTGTCACAAAACTAAGATACATTATCGGCAAAGCTGATATAGTGTCAAATGAGATACAGTGTCACCAAAAAAGGTTAAATATAGTGTTCAATGGCATACTGTATCACCAAAGTTAGATATAGTGTCAAGTTCCAGTTCTAAGCAAGATTGGCTGTTGATTAAACACAGAGCAAGGTCACTGTATATACTCTCATAGAAATCTGGTCTAACTTGCCATCTCGTAATGCATTGGCAGATCAGGGTCTTTGTTGTTTGGTCTGCTGATTGTTCCTAACAAACTGCAAAGACCAAGATATGCTGGTACATTATGTTGGAAGATTGAGGTCTAAGAAGTTGGATTTATAAACAAGTATTTATGTTAGTTAATGTGTTAAAAGTGTGGATAATAAAAATATTTGAAGTCAAGAAACTCTAAGAATTATTATAATCTATAGTTCATACATTGGATAAGATATAATTATCTACCTCTTCACATGATGTAATATATTTCGTTGTTTCCTTTTCAATTTGTATAATGTGAATATAATGTCATAAATAGGTTTCCTTTAATTTTGTAAGATGTTTAAAGCTACCCTGATTGATGTAGCAGAAGAACTAATGTGTTAGTAGTGTTGAGAATAGCACAAAGGTGCAATAGATACTAAGTAACAGTTTGGTTCACCTTGTCAATCAACTGGTATAGAAATTGACATGTACCTCACGTATTTTGATTTTATGACTGATCTAGATGACATTACTACACCAGGTGGCAACAGATATGGGAACAGTAAAGGGCAGTGATACAAACAATGACAAAAATGGGGCAAACTTTCACCCATCTTTCTTTAAAACTCCAAACTGCAGGGTTTTTCTTTAGCCTATTAGAAGTTGAAAACATTAATGGTTTTGCAAACTGTGAGCAAGAACCTTGCCTGTTCATGTTAATGTTGTAAAAGAACAGTCACTTGACTATTTAAGGAAAGCAGAAAAGACTGAATACTTGGCCACTTTAAAATTTACACCTATCCTACAAAAATGTGGACAGATCAGTATCATTCTTAACTTGCTTTGAATTTTAAAAAAAAGTGTCTGCCGTTAACAAAATTTACAAAATGGCAGCATGGTTATCTGATATTTGTTTACACAAGGAAAGATAGTTTAATTTCCAGTGCAAATATTACGTCATGGATCACTCTGCGCCTGGCTATTGTACTTATCATGGATCACTCTGCGCCTGGCTATTGTACTTATCAAGGTTACACATTGTTCTAGATAACAACAAGGCCTCATATCAAATAGTTAAACGGAACCTGTCGAAAGTTTGAGATGTCCTGAAGTGCAGACTAAAATGCTTTGACAAGCTAAATGGATTTATCACAACTTGGTTGATCATTCAGATGTGATTTGATCTTTCTGTATGAATGGTTCAATTTACATACAGTGTTAAGACTAGTGGAATAAAGCTGAAATTTCAATATCCAGCTCAGGAGATTGGATTAGTTATTACTGAAATTTCATAAGGTTTAAATTAGCAGCTTTTGTAAAATTACCATTCAATAAACACATTATAGGGTTACAAATGAGGGTGGTGTGTATTCACTTGTTTTCCCTAATTTCTCCTTAGACTTAGTTTAAATGAAAACGCTAACATTACATTTTCAGAATGAATGCTGTCTTTTTGTTCCAAATCATTTTCATACTTTTCATAGCTGGGCAAGACCCCCCCCCCTCCAACCTGCTTTCATGATTATAAGATTCAAGATTAATATCAGTGTAAAAGCGTTTTAGTTAATATTTCATTTAAATACCATTTTTATCCAACTCTCTTTTAGTTTGGAATGTAATTCTGGGGGTGGACTGCATATGAAGGTAGATTTGTTTGATAATGGCCTAAACTAGTTGAGTGGTTTAAAGTGATAACCTTAATGATGACAGTGCCATATCACATCTGCACTCTATATGTGTTTGTCAGTAAGGTGCCATTGACCATTGATTCTAATGAAGGGTTTTCAGAGTTCTTCCTCCAGCAGTTTTTACTGTCACCATGTATAGCATGTGTTAAGGCTATAACAACAACAACAACATAACTGTTGCTTATATTGGCAAAAAATATCAGGTAGTCCAACATATAAAGTATAATGAGCCATATGGACAATACATGTATGTATGTATGTATGTATGTATGTATGTATGTATGTATGTATGTATGTATGTATGTATGTATGTATGTATGTATGTATGTATGTAGGTTGTGATAGATAAGAAGAAATGATGCACTTGTCAGACAGGTGTAGCCACACCTACCCAATACTCATCCATGCCATGTCAAGCATTCCTACTGCCCTTACCTGATTACCTGTCTTTAAGAATGATTTTATGGTGAACAGCATGTGTGATATAAAATAAAAAAAGACAATCTGACAAGCTGCATTATATGCTTTATTTACTTCATGTAGTAATAGGATTCTAACTTGTAATGACATTGTAGCCATTGCCCCTGGGTCAAATATATTATGTCATATTTAGGACATGGCAAACTATATATCCTTCCTCATACTTCAAAATCCCATAATATTATTACACTATACATTTGCTGAGCTATGAACAGAATTAGTGCAACATTCTCAATTAAAATTTTTGTATTCCTGCTTTTCTCTTTCCACTTTCTTGGTAACCCAGGTTGTTAGTTAATAAATTTAAGTGGGTTGTCTGCAGATGAAAGATAAGGAGATATAATTGTCAGCATAGTAATATGATATATTTTCTTGCTCTAAATTGTTATATATGAATGGTAATGCTGATAAACTAACCAATCAAATAATGTGCTAGTATATAAGTAAATATTTTGAAAGCTGTTTTTAAACACTTCCATCTTTAATATCATGTAACATTGGATTGTATCAAACCTTAATTTTGGAGTACCTCAGGCATGTCTTTGGTGAAAAATATTATTTAGTTAGGTACTAATGAGTTTTCTGGACACTTTATAGATAACTTTGGCTTTTTAAAAAAATATTCTTTCCTATACATGTTTTAGTTGAAATGATATAGTAGCACATTTTGCAGTGACAAATAGAATGGGTCTTTGTTCTACATAATACCAGAGAAACTTGGTCTTTGTTGTATGCAGTTGTCAGTGCATCATGCACATGTAAATGTTGTGCTTACACTAATACCTAGATTAAATTGACTCCTTCCCTAAACAATTAACATGTTTTACCCTGGCTGAGTCATACCAAAGACTTATAAAAATGGTACCAACAGCTGCCTAGCTAGGCACTCAGCATTAAGAGGTTAGTGTTAGGACTGGTAGGCCTGGTGTCAGGATAATGTGACTGGATGGGACATCAGGCTACATGTCTGTGGCATGATGACACAGTTCTAGAAAACAATATAAACTGCCACACTGCAGATGTCATAGCAATATGACTAAAAAATTGTTAAAGCCATGCTAAAAATATATATCTCAAAAACATACTCACCAATGGCTTTTTTTTTATTTATCACTATGTACATCCTGTTGGATATAATTATTAAATCAATGACCCAGAGACAATTTGTACCACTAATAAATCTTATTTAGCAGAAAAGTAGCATACTTACATGTTTATATGCATGACCAAGAAAACAACAGCTTCTAACTGATTCCTCCCATTAAGGAGTATACCTTTCTATAACAGATGGAAGTTGTACGGTTCCTTATTGAGTTCCATGCATTTTGCCAAAGTTTTGTGTCATGGAAATTCCACTGTTCTTTATATGTAAAATGCCATCTCTCCAAGCTTAGTATAAAGGATGTAATTTGCCTCAGTTTTAAATTTTTTTTAAAAAAAAGTTTATCTCAAACACCATTTTATGTCCTACTGTCTTGGGATTTGAAATATTCCTTAGTGGTGGGTTTGATATGGTCAGCATCTTAAAGCAGAAAAACGTTGGCTTTATGTTTGTATTTGGATGTAGATTTTACTTATACCTTGGGAACAATTTTTCATCCATTTGGATGTAGATTTTACTTATACCTTGGGAACAATTTTTCATCCATTTGGATGTAGATTTTACTTATACCTTGGGAACAATTTTTCATCCATTTGGATGTAGATTTTACTTATACCTTGGGAACAATTTTTCATCCATTTGGATGTAAATTTTATTTATACCTTTGGTAACATTTTTCATCCATTCACATTTTCTTGCTTCTGTGGTTGTAGGTGTGCCATCACCCCAGCTGTACTGAGAAGAATGGTAACCATCCCTTGTTGTTGTGTAAAGAGTGTGACCATCATATTCATCAAGATCCAAATGCCAGTGGACATCTTGTCTTGGATGCTCCAAAGAAAAAGAATGGTACAATTCATTACATTCTTCATACTTACTGTAATTACAAGCTCCCTTATTTATTGTACTCAGATAACTCGGCAGGTGTGGTCCCCTCTTTCACCTATACTGGTCATTGACCAAGAGAACTAAAGTCGATGGTCAGCTGATACTCATTTTGTCCATTAGTACATGTTTGTTACCACTACATCTCCTAAACTAATTAAAGGGTTACCATGCAACATTACAAAAACATTCATTCCACGGTCTGGTTGGTTCCAAATGAAAATCGTACTAATCTGAACCACAGTGGCTATTATGAAAATCTTAGGTAGCCCTTCTGAAGGGATAGTCATTCGAAATTTTTTGTTCAAAGACTTCTTTGATTGTCAGTTTGGTCCTAAATATTAAATGCCAATGAGACATCTGTATTACTAAATTCATTTCCCCCCCCCCCCCCCCGCTTTGATGACTTTTTAGTCCCAGTTCAAGTCATGGTGGAGGATATTCCAAAAAACAGAAGTGAAGAAGATTTTTCTTTCTAAGAAAGGGAAGGGGGCTTTACCTTATATTTGCATTGTTATAGCTTTTAGGTTGAATGATGGTAATTTTCTTGGTCATTTTATTTTATTTTAATTTTATGTTTAATTATTCTTCTTTTATATTTTAGCACAATCAAACATTGCCAAGCACTTGTCCTCACCCAATCTGCTGCAATCAGAGGAAACAGGTCGCAGTGATCAGGACAACACAGAGAAAGATGAGGGGGTGGATACATCAGATCATCCTGATGGGGTTACAACAATAAAGAAAACACCCAAACCAGAGGGAGATAAGTATGTTATGACCTATGATTAGTACAAGCAAATATTATTTCCCCTTCTTAGCATATTTCACATGGCAAGAAAATTTTTAATAAAAATTAACAAAATAAATATGCAATAATTAGTATAAAAAAGGAATAACTAACAAGTTTATAAAAGTCATGAATCTTAAAATATTGTCAGCCCTCTTATTATGTCATCACCTACATGCACAATACAGACAAAACAGCCAAATAAAATTGAAGAAACAGATAACTGTAATCCAAGCTGGTAATAGTATGTTTAGTGTACATTCATATTCCAAGATGTTTATTTTAGTAACACCTGATGACCTCTCCAATTGACCTTTTAGTTGAATATTGTCATTTAAATTGTCTTGATGAATTGTCTCATACCCTTGACATGAGTGTCTACACAGATAGAAGTAAATAGGTCTATGCATTTTCTCACTGAATGTCAACCCTTGACATGAGTGTCTACACAGATAGAAGTAAATATGTCTATGCATTCTCTCAATGAGTGTCAACCTTGACATCAGTGTCTAGACAGATAGAAGTAAATAGGTCTATGCATTTTCTCACTGAATTTCAACCCTTGACATTAGTGTCTATACAGATAGTCTAATATGTATATGCATTGTCTCACCAAACATCAACCCTTGACATCAATGTCTACACAGAAGTAAATAGGTCTTTAAAGTCTCTCAATGAATGTCAACACTTGACATAACTGTCTACACAGAAGTAAATAGGTCTAGTGGTAAGTTCTGTAATCTCTCCTTCCTAAAAGATATATTTATTTCCCATACGGGGGGTGGGGGGGGGGAGGGGGGAGGCATTACAAAATACATATCATTTTGTCTGTGGGTAAAGGAATTAAAATGAAAGCACATTTCTTTTATTCTAAATTGCACTTGACTAATTAATTAAGAAGAGAATAAATGCATCACATATCAAGTCAAACATGGTCAAAGATTAAGAAGCAATATTTCAATAAGACTGTCTCTTATTTACCATCTTGTCAACTTTATTGCTTTCTCAGGGAGTTATTGGTCCATACCTTTGACCTGAAATAGGTATTTGGTATACTTATTTTCTCATTGTAACTTTCATGAAGGTTTATAAAATATATATATATCTAGTCAGGCCAACATTTGTGACAAGCAGAAATGACACTAATTTTTTGATGTTTTATTATTATTTTCTTTTACCAGTCATAACTAGTTTCTTACTGTAGATGTAGTTCACTTGATGTATGTTTAAATTTTCACAGGACAAGTTTCATTCCAAATCCTCGTGTAAATCATGTACAATGTAATCTCCATTTTATTAACTCGTATCTCTCCCTGATACATCACCTCTGCACTTCTGGTTGTACTTTTTTTTATCTACTGTATAATACTGTTATTATACAGTACACAGTGCAACCCCATGCGATAATTGGGGTTTAAAAAATTGGATCGCATTAATACCTAGGTCATGTTAATCTGGGGTTTTACAGTATTTTACTTTCAACTCATTGGCACATATACATATATTCATGTCTAATGTATATGATGAATAGGGAGGGTGTCAACACCGTTTACTATCGATCATGCAGTCAGGGCATGTAGTTAATCCAAAATGCATGTAATTACATTGAAAAATTGCACACAGACTTACAATATTCAATAATTTTGTCCCAGATTATTGTGTCTGAATTCAACGTCTAATATATAGCATGAACAAAGTATTACCACCGTTTACTTGCCTTTTGATATCATACCATCAGGCTTGCAATTAATCCATAATATATGTAATTCGTTTGCCCAAATTGCATACATATTTAAACTATTCAATAATTTTGTAACAGGTCATTATGTATCGGAATTCAATGGGAAAAATTAACAGCAAAATTAGGTGAAAAATGATGAAGCATGTGTATGGTTCATTACATTCCTAGGTCAGCAGATCTAGCAGTGTTGATGGAGCTGTAACCTAACCCAGAGTAAAACGGCTCTGTCAGGCAAGCCTGAGGACCAAATTTACAGTTTGATCAAGTGGATACATATATGTTTCCCAACTGAAAAGTGCAGCCATTTCTGGAGATGTGTCCAGTATTGTTTAGTTGTAGATTTTCTCCACGAGTCAAGTATGACACTGGCATCTTGTCCTGATATGCCTTTACAGAACAAGGCTTTCCTGATATGCCTTTACAGAACAAGGCTTTCCTGATAAGAGAACACAGTTAGCCGTGTTTTCCACAGTTGATGTTCCAGGGTGGATCCTGGGGCAAGGTCAGCAGGAATCGAATCCGTGGAAGAATATATAATAGCTGAACAACTGTGACAAAAAGCTGGGATACTAGGGCTGTGATGTATACAATGGTGTTACATGAACCATGTCTGGACAGTCGTCTACTAACTTCCGAAGAATGATGTCCCACCAGGCTAAAAGGAGGAGCATAAATAAAATTAGGTCTGACCACATCATAGAGAAAGCATCAATGCAATATAAAAAAGAAAAAATGTAAAGATCAAGGATGGTAGAATGGCCAGAAAGTTCAAGGTCAACAACTAAAATGTTAGGCCTAATGGAATTGAGCTCTTTTCTTAAGTCTGCTAGACAAAACTAAGTCTATCAGTTATTATCCTACATAAACAAAAACCATTATTCCCTGGATTTTTTTAAAACAAGCAGCATGCAAATTTTTTAATGTGGTTTACATAAACCAGTTAAGATTAATCTTGTACCTCAGACTGAGATCTTTCAAAAGTAATTAATTGTTTTACCTGTGAGCCATGCTGTGCTGTATATGTACTACTGACGTAAAAGCTAATATTCACAGTTGATCAGATGCTCACATGAACACAGTATAAAAAGAGCTCATTAGGTGATTAAGCTTTTTAATGAGTGACCCATGACAGGTCATTTTAAATCCACATGTCCTTGGTAAATTCCAAATTGACCTATATTGAGATGCTTCATGTTTTTTTAAAAGGACCACATGAAAAATACCACATGTGAAGGACCACATGAAAAATACCACATGTAAAGGACCACATGAAAAATACCACATGTAAAGGACCATATGAAAAATACCACATGTATAGGACCACATGAAAAATACCACATCTAAAGGACCACATGAAAAATACCACATGTATAGGACCACATGAAAAATACCACATGTAAATGACCACATGAAAAATACCACATGTAAAGGACCACGTGAAATATATCACATGTAAAGGACCACATGAAAAATACCACATGTAAAGGACCACATGAAAAATACCACATGTAAAGGACCACACCTAAAGATGAGGAGAGTGCAGGTGTACTTTCAAAGAAGCATATTCATACCACTGTATCTGAAAAACAAATGAACAAAGATCGTGGATATTAGAAAGAAAATAGCCCTATTTTGAATATGGTTTGGAAATAAAGAGGTGTTCTTTATACATGTACTGTACTTTCCTTGCTTACTGGATAAACTCAGATACATTAACAAATTGAACTTCAATGTTCAAAATACAGTCAACTCAGATCAAAGTATAAATGTTTGAAGGACCAAAAGCAGTTGGGTCCTAGAATTGTATCCATCTGTACATTTTAGATGTCAATAAAGTAGAACAGACTGGTTCAAACTTCACAGATGAGTGTAAAAAATGTCATTTGTTTGATGGAAAGATATTGGTTTCTCAACTTTGGTGTTTCAATGAAAATACAATACTTGAAATTGATCTGCACTTGATTTGATTTCTGGGTCTTTTTTAAACATACATGTACATCGATATACACAGCCATTGACATATACTATTTATTAGACTCCCCCCCCCCACTGATTAGGTAAAACATTGGAAAGTGCATGACCCATGCATAAGCCAACCAACAAGACCAGTCCCGTACGAAATCATGAACAGGAATACGCCTGGCTATGGCACGGCTTTGACAAAGAATCCGTGTAGATTTGTAAGAAATATTCAAAAACCCGGTTGTGCATGAGCAGGACACGTAATTTAAGCACGGATTCCTGGTACTTCACCATGAACAGGATTCCGCCACTTGTGTAGAAATACTGCTCATGACACGGAAATGTGAACTTAGAAAACTTGCAGAAAAGAAGGGAGACGGATTTTTAACTTAGAATTTTGAAGGTCTTGCTTTATGCATTGATTAGTACAATGATAACATGGGTTTTAAAATCTTTGCAGTCAGATTGTAAGTTGCAGCTTGATTTCCAACAAAGTCTTTAAACAAATTGTAAAAAAATATAACATACGCAGATGCATTTGAAAAGAAGAAAAAAATACAGAGGAAATAATGTAACAGTTTATTCTTTTCAAATACTGTTGAATTTAATTTAACAGAGCTACAATGATTGTATTATTTTTTCAATATTTTCAATAAAAAAAACAATTCTTCATTGCCATATGCTTGTTATGATACACATACTGTACATGTACATTTATCTAAGATTATATGTATATTTTAACATTTTTGTATCCCATATTATTACACATAATTTAAGTTTTCAAAAGGCATTATTGAGAAAATTGTTTATTACAAAACTTTATCAATCTTAACCAATTTTAGAGACTTGCTTACATAATGTATATGTGCATGATTTTTTTTCTCAGAATTTCCAACAATACCTAAACAAGTCAGACAATAAAAATGCTTTATTAATTGATTCCTCAAGTTTTTGAAGTAGTTTTTGAATGCATGACAACTAAGACTGAGGCAATATTAATGAAATTATATTCAAAAGTTGTTGTATTCCATCTCCTGTTATGTTATGTTTAGATGTAAATAAAGCTAGAAATAACATTAATGCTCCTGTTGTCACTGAAGATCCTTCATAAAGGAGTTTTGAATCTATATCATCATCACTACTGCTATCTAGACAATCATTTGCAAGCTGAGGTTCCTCTTCAAAAAGCGTAAAATTCTCTTCCTCCAACTCATAGTCAGATTCTAACTGAATCGATGTAAATTCTGTTATTTCTGGATCACAAATTTCTGAGTCATTTGTAAAAGATATGAAATCATCTTCAACAAACTTATATTTATCAGACAATGTGAGTGAGCTTGAACTTGTACTTGTAGATACATTTTGTATACTTTCCATTTCTATTTCACACTTGAAACATTTAGTAATTGTCTCTGAGTGAGAATTGTCAAAATTCACTATATCATTTGTGGCCTGCAAAATAGAAAGATTTTTCTTAATAAAACCTTAAATGAAAAATGGAGTAAGAGAATGTATTTAGGCCAACAATTTGGATTGCAATTGAGGGAAAAAATGAGACAATTTAAAAGAGCAATCTTTAAAAAAAAAAATTTTTAGTTTAAACATTCTAGAATGGTGATGGGAGGTCTGGATGTTTAAGTTTGTAGAATATTAAAGCATCCTTGGTTTTTATTTGCCCAATTTTGTTTTGAAACTGTCAACTGAAAAGTTGACACCTTTATAAAATAAAATTTTCACAATTTATAATATTCCTTAAATATAGGTCACTCATGTTAATGCCTGTTGATAAATTACTCAATTGTGTCTCAATTGGATTTCATTTTGTTGGAACCCGAGAGTCTGGTGGATGTCGCGTCGCATGCCCCCCTCCCCTTAATCAAAATGGTAACAAATGTAAGCCATGCACCCACTTTTCCCCCCCCCCTCCATCACACACACACACGCAAACTTTTTTAAATTCCTGGAACTACCAGCTGGCTAATAAGAATCGCTTTCTAATACAACCAGTTTAGATCGACGTATACAAGTAAAATCTTGATATTCCATTATGATTTTCCGGAATTAACAAAGCAAACTTACATGTTCTTCTGTGTTGACTTCAGCAGTTTTGTTGTCGGTACATGGTAGAATTGCCATTAGTTCCTCTTCGTATTCTTTTCTTATTTTATCGGGAATTTCTACAGTGCCCTCGTTTAATTTCTTTTTCCCGTATAGACCACGTCTTGTTTTAGCGGTCTTTTGATTTTCTGTATGGTCCATTTTATTGTAGACACTGATTACTTATAATCTTACACAGAACAACGACGAAATGTAACTGATAAAGACGGTCACAGTTACAAACAAACTGAATTTTATCGGGTTACACACGTGACTTTTGCATGGTCAGCTTCACTGAGAGGTCGAGGGGGGAATTAAATATTGCTATTTTTTTAATAAATAAAAACCAGCATGATTGCTAACATGAACAGCTTTATCATTTGTTGACAATACGTTTTTATTTTAAATGTATATTGAGAGATGCATCTCTGTTGCAGACTAATTAATTAAAATTATATAAAGTTTTCGAATCATTTCCCCTTGAAGAGCCTTCTATTATACATGTGCATCGTGGCCAGTGAGAAGCTGAGAATTTACCGCCGGTCGCCATTTCAAGAGTTAGTTTCATCTAGGTTGCATTAGTTTTACTTTTAACATTTAAAAGATATGTTTGCGTGTATTTATTTTACTGAGGACAGTTCTCTTAGTGTTGTGGGTAGAGCAGACAAAACCGATGCATTCTTCATGAATGGAAACCAAGAGAACAAGTAGAAATGAAATGGGGCAAAAAACTGTTTCATGGTACCATCATACAAATTGGGGGTAAGTATAATTACTAGTTTTGAATACATCTTCGATTTTAAACCATGCGTATCCGATTTAATTTAAATAATTACATCACAATTTAACTAGCAATAAATGGTTGTTGATGTATAGAGCATGCACGTTTTCAATGTTAGCAAATCATATTTAGTAATTAATAAAACGTGTTGTCACTGTCATCCTTTTGTTGAATTAAAGACAGTAAATTACCGTATCTTAAATAATTGTGACGACATATCGCTAATAGAAATCGTGCATGCACGTATTTTATAACGACTTCGCGAAGTTACGATTTAAGAACTCTGCATAGAGCTGTATATCAATCCGAATTAAGTAATACAAATTTACGAAAAATTTAAATAGAAATACAACACACACACACACACATACACACACACACACACACACACACACACAAATCGATCGCGAGGAGATTTTAATATTTAGGGAAGTTTTTCTAGGCATGGCTCGTATTCAGATATTTCGGGAAATGCAATCCGCAGTGATTTGATTCTAGCTTATTATTAGTTACTTATGTATCCGGATTCCGGTTGCTATAGGGACATAGACCACAAATAATTTTACTATATGTTCTCTACATATATTTCTCAGTACTGACCTTTCAACTGTGTGACAATCAATACAAATCATATTTTAATCTAAAATACATCCAAAGACGACTTCACAATAAGTGGAGATGAGTCCCTTGCATCCCCTTAACACATGAATGTAATATAAATATTCACATGCTCCTTAATATCAATTTTTATTATAATTTATGTTTCCCTTATTTGTTGCTATTGTGATCAAAACGTCAAATTAATACATGAGAGTCATTTTAAGCACAAGTCTTATCTGGAACTATGATTTCATTTAATTGAAATACTTTTCAGACAAGTAAACTCATTGGCAACAGATCTGTGACAATTGATAAAGTGGTTGTTGCCATGGCAGTGAGGCTGTCAATAAAATCATCTAGACCAGCCTATACACTGACCATGAAATTAATGCCAGGAATATTTACCAATGAAGAGATGGCCCAGTCCAGATGACAGGGATTGCTGGCAAAAAAGGATAATCTTAGGCCTGTCTTGGACAAAGAAAAAATGTCAACCTTGAAAGATAGATTTCTTTCTATATTAATGATAACTGTTTTCAAAAGCACTTGTATCATTGATTAAACAACACTGATTAACTCTGGTTAGAAAGCTTTCCACATTGCATACAATATAATTGATTTAAAACAAAAGTTAAGAACAAAAATACAGAAAAAAATAGCATTACAAATCAGTTTGATTTTGTATAATGACCATCAAGCTTAAAAACAATATATATATATATATATATATATATATATATATATATATATATATATATATATATATATATATATATATATAAACTGAACATTTATTATTGATATAGTAATATTTTATTGATTATTAATGTATTTAATGTTCTTTTTTCAGAATATGTACGATGTTGGTGCAAAACTAACAACTTGAAGGCCCCTGACGATACAGAAATAAATGAGGCAGTAACAGAAAGAGTTAGCTATGCAAGAAAGCTAGTGAAGAAAAGTGTGCAGAAACAATAATATTGGACTATTTTTGTGTTCAGTTAATTTTTGTTAATACGTTTAAAAAAAATAAATAAATATTGCATATACTTCTGGGATAATTTATCTCCCTGATACTTTCCTTAGAGATTGAATATAGCTGAATATATCCTTTAAAGATGAAATGTACTTAGTTATATGATATTGTTAACTTTCATTGTTACGTAACAATGGCATCATGTTAAAAACAAAGGCCAACTTTTCAACCCTATTATGCCAGCTACAGAAACCCGTGTCTGTATGGGAAGAACCCATGTCTGCACCAAGAACCCGTGTCTGTATGGGAAGAACCCGTGTCTGCGCCAGAACCCGTATCTGCACCATTAGAACCCGTGTCTGTATGGGAAGAACCCGTGTCTGCGCCAGAACCCGTATCTGCACCATTAGAACCCGTGTCTGCAAGAAAATCCTGTGTTCACACGGAATCCATGTCCAAAGTGAATCCGTGTTAAAGACACGGGTTTTGAAAACCCGTACGGGCTAATTTAAATATTTCACTCAATAACCCACCTCTTAGCCGTGTGGATTTCTTGTTTCCGTGTGGATTTTTCTAAGGTTTTTAATATAAGAGTGGGATTTCAAATAGACGGCATTTAATAACCAGAATCCGTGACAAATCCGTGCCTTGGCCAGTTGGTTTATTTCGTACGGGGTCATCTCACAAACGAATCTTGTTATTTGATCTTTATCTGAATAGATGGTCATCTTCACATGTGGTTCAGGACCTGCATGTGTTTGAAACATGTGCTTTCAATTCCACACGAAAGAGTCATGGGTACTAATTTTAGTAATGAGTGTTTACTGAAACTCTATCAATAAAACAATGCATCTATCTTTTTCACTTACAAGTAGAGTAAGCTCTCAAAAGATTCTTTTTCCTAAAAGATAACATTATTATCCAATCCTAGCTAGCCAAACCCATATATACTATATTTAATGTTCACCCACTTCCAGGCTGGTTCCCATTTTTCCATATCGTTAGCGCCGTTTGTCCTATAGCAAGCCTAATACTGTACCAGTCTAAGATACAACTATGAATTTACTTGTATATGTCCTTCTGTGACCAGGAAATCTATTTCAGCTGGCTGTGACATGGATAGATGCTCTTCTCACTTTCACTATCTGAACTGATGCACCCCGTCTTTTCTTGAAATATATGTACCTGCTTTTCAAAGACATATCTTTGTCTTCGTTTTACATGATCATGCACTTGTGCCTAATGTGGCTTAAAGTAAAAGTGATTTATTTGTTAGTGTATGATCCTCACCATACCACAGCTTGTTTTTGTGCTTTTTTTGCCAAGAGCATAAATTATATTCACAACCAATTGAGTGAATGATCGTCAGCGGCTCTAGTTTAGTCACGATGATTGCTGCTGAAAGAAAAATGAGCTTTGCAGAATAAATTTGATCCAAGAGTTTTTCTGACCGGCAGAATTTCAGACTTGCACTTGTTGAAATAAAAAAAGCTATAAATCGGGTGGAAAGGTCATGATTATGGACAGTCAAGTAAGAAAAAGAAAAAATAGTCTCTTAACATAAAGTTTAATTCATTGAGCCTATACCTTGACCAAATGTACAGGCCATCTATACCTTGACCAAATGTACAGGCCATCTATACCTTGACCAAATGTACAGGTCATCGAGAATTAATGTCAACCTTTCTAGAGCCAAAATAGAGAACTGTTTAACATGGGGCATTATTAAAAATGTGCCATTCTTGGTACCCTGGATTTCAGTTTCACACAACATAAAAATAAGAATTTATAACATCAGAAAGCCAAATGCAAATAATGGAGGGTATCCAAACATTGTTCATAGTCATTTCAGTACTGTAATATTGTTTCATGTAATCAGATTACAGCATAATAACAGAGTGTATCCAAACATTGTTCATAGCCATTTCAGTACAGTAATATTGTTTCATGTAATCAGTAGAGCATAACAGTTGTGCTCATTCCATATAAAATTTATAACACTCATTTAATAATTTCATTAATTTGCTCAGCTAGGCATGCAGAAGATGAAACTTATTTGACCTATTTCATACACTTCATTTGAAATAAGCTCTCAGTTAAGATCCTGTATGGCTATAAACGGTCATGTGGAGCATTCATGTTATTATGAGATAAATATCAAGTTCCTGTGTCATATATCAGCTAAATATGGACCCTTATATAACTGGCAATTTGCCTATACTGTGATGTGTAGAAACAATACTACTTGTAGTGTATTGTGGTAATGACAATATCCAAAGATATTAATCAGTGTTTAGTTAAAATCTTATAGTACATTGCAACAGAATCCAACAAGTATTATTAATCTCAAAGTTAGCCACTTGACATGTGTTAGCCATGAAAATAGTGCCTGTTTTCATTTTGTTTGGATGTTGCTTTGAAAATACATTTGAATTTATGTAAATGAGATTATTCTACTGGATAACATGGCCACAATGAATACTAGACTTAGGTTTGCACATTCTCTAAAGGATGAGCTGGATTATTGGTAAGTAAAACGAGATTACCTCACAGGGATTTCTCTTGGCTGATTGGGTTTATGGGCTGGGTTCTTCATTTGGAAAATCGGATCAGTTGGAAATAAAGTTTTCTAAAGTAAATTGCTGAAAAATGTGAGAATTCGGTACACATGCAGGCCTGTTTCACAGAATTTCTAAATTTTTCTCAGATTTAGACTCTTGGTATATTTGGCTATAGTTTCATTTAAGAAAAGAGATGAAAAAACTATTTATTATTCTATACATATGAGAATCATTTATTTGAGGAAGTCCTTTTATTTTTCTTAGAGACAAAACATGGCTAATTTTATGCAAGATGAAGTTGCTGATAACATTCTGTTATGGACTTTTTAGAGATTAATACCTTCTGAATAATCAGCAAAGAATTTAATGTTGTCAATTGATAAGAAAGATATTAAGAAGTCTCATTTTAAAAAAGAAAATTAAAAACCTTTATATGGACACAATGAAAATGATGTGTCTAAATCAACAATTTAATATAAGCAACAAATATCATGGCCATACTGATTACTTGGGTAATGGTATTAAGGAAGTAGTCATAGGCCATAGTCAGACATTTAATGGTTATGAGGAAGTAGTCATAGGCTATAGTCACACATTTAATGGTAATGAGGAAGTAGTCATAGGCCATAGTCAGACATTTAATGGTAATGATGAAGTAGTCATAGGCCATAGTCAGACATTTAATGGTAATGAGGAAGAGTCATAGGCCATAATTAAACATTTAATGGTAATGAGGAAGTAGTCATAGGCCATAGTCAGACATTTAATGGTAGTGAGGAAGTAGTCATAGGCCATAGTCAGACATTTAATGGTAATGAGGTAGTAGTTATAGGCCATAGTCAGACATTTAATGGTAATGAGGAAGTAGTCATAGGCCATAATTAAACATTTAATGGTAATCAAGAAGTACCGTATTTTCGTGCATATAAG
The DNA here is from genome assembly GCA_029339505.1 of Unio delphinus. Classification (NCBI taxonomy): domain Eukaryota; kingdom Metazoa; phylum Mollusca; class Bivalvia; order Unionida; family Unionidae; genus Unio; species Unio delphinus. Next base: position 5,851,949 of record JAQISU010000069.1, read on the forward strand.
ATGTAGTCATATGCCATAATTAGACACTTGATGGTATTAAGGAGTTAGTCATAGGCCATAATCAGAGACTTAATGGTATTAAGGAGTTAGTCATAGGCCATAATTAGACATTTAATGGTAATGAGGGAGTAGTCATAGGCCATATACATTTAATGATAATGAGGAAGTAGTCATAGGCCATAATCAGATACTTAATGGTATTAAGGAGTTAGATATAGACCATATACATTTAATGGTAATGAGGAAGTAGTAATATACCATAATCAGACATTTAATGGTACTGAGGAGGTAGTAATATACCATAATAATACATTTAATGGTAATGATGAAGTAGTAATAGGCTATAGTTAGACATTTAATGATAATGAGGAGGTAGTAATATACCATAATCAGACATTTAATGGTAATGAGGAGGTAGTAATATACCATAATAATACATTTAATGGTAATGAGGAGGTAGTAATATACCATAATTAGACATTTAATGGTAATGATGAAGTAGTAATAGGCTATAGTTAGACATTTAATGATAATGAGGAGGTAGTAATATAC